>CM077148.1:120690853-120816495 GCA_039583875.1 Platanthera guangdongensis | reverse complement strand
CTGCATACCTGGTTCTCCAGTCTGCGTGGCCTCTTTGTTTCACTTAAACGCACGGCATGCCGGCCTCCAAGCACAATCCGCACAGCTGCTCTGGCACCTCTTCTTCTTTAGACGTCAGGTTCCTCTTTTTACCCCTTTATTGCTTTCTTGTAAAGGTGTATTGGCAAGATTTAACTCTCACTATTAATCAAAGGAAAGCCCATCGCAAGAGTGACATTTAAACCGCGGTGAGCTAAGTCTATTGTTTCCGCTACTAGCGGCCCCCTCTGTTTCCTTTTCTTCTCAGCTCAGCTCACCTCCCTCTCGACATGGACTTGCAAGTACAACCGTCATAAAAACTGTCTGCTCAATCAGCTCCTGATCAACCTCGTCCGCTGCTCTCAGCAAACCTCTCCTCTATCCCCGCAACCCCTTTGACAAGTGCTTGCTCCACTCTCGAGCACTCAGAAGATTCCTCTTCCCCCACAACCTTCATCCTCTTCCTCTCCTAGCCTGTGAGATTGAACAGTCCCTTCGTGTTAACTAGGTGGTGCCATTTTCATGCATCAATAAAAAAGATACACAAAACTCAAACGGTACCTGTGCAGAATAACTCAAGGTACTCCTCAACCATGGTCTGCTCTCGCTCCCATCGAGAGCTCCTCCCGACCGCAGTTGTCCCAACGTACCTTGACCATCCAAATGTCTCTGTTACGCAGACGCTTGACTTCCAAGTCCTCAATGCTAACGGGCTTGACCTTTGTCGTCAACCCATTATCAACTGGTACTTGATCGACCGCAATCACTTGCGAAGGCTCTTGCACCGCCTTCCGCAACACTGATATGTGGAATACGTCGCGTAGACCACTTAGTTCCGCTGATAGCTTTAATCGATAAGCTGCTTCGCCAATCCTCTCAGAAACACAAACGGTCCAAGGTACCTCGGGCTTAGCTTCTTCAAGTGCCGTACCTGTGAGACACCCTTGAATGGCTAAATCTTCAAATACACCCAGTCGCCAACAGTGAACTCAACGTTCCTATTCTTGGCAATATAATAATTATCTTGCCCGTCCTGAGCGATTAGCAATCTTTCTCGAATAGTTCGTACCAACAAGGTTGCATCTTCCACTTCTTGCCACTTGTACAGCTTTGACTCACCAGTTTCCAACCATGACAATGGCGTGCAACATCTACAATAAAGGGCCTCGAAGGGCGCCATTTGGATTCTCGTCTGGTAGCTATTGTTATAAGAAAATTCCACCAAATATATGTGATCTTCCCGCTGTTTCCTGAAATCCAAGACGCACATGTGAAGCATGTCTTCCAACATCCTATTGACCCTCTCGGTGTAACCATCCATCTGCGGATGAAAGGTCGTGCTGAAACTCAGCTTGGTCCCCAACATTTGTTGCAAAAACCTCCAATCATTGGACGTGAACCGCCCATCTCGGTCACTCACGATGTTGCAGGGCACACCGTGAAGCCACACAATGTTATCCACATAAAGTTTTGTCAATTACTCCACATAATCATCCTTCCTGTGCGGAATGAAGTGTGACACTTTCATCAAACGATCTACGATAACCCAGATGGCGTTGTTTCCCTTCTACGACCTTGTCAAAGCATGCACAAAGTCCATTGTAATATCGTCGAACTTCCATTCCGGGATATCAAAGACTTCAATGAAACCTCCAGGCTTCTAGCAGTCCGCCTTCACTAGGGCACACGTTTGACACTTCGCCACATAAAGTGCCACATCCTTCTTAAGTCCTGGCCACCAGATTAGCTTTTTCACATCGCAGTACATCTTCGTGCTCCCTGGGTGAATCGAGTACTTGGTATGATAAACCTCGTACATCAATTCCACCAGCTGTTTGCCCATATTTGGGACGCACAGACGACTGTCCTTCCACAACATCAAATTGGGAATTTGACCCATCCAAAGCCTCAACCATGATTTGCTTCATGTGGCCATCCAAATCCAGAGCCTGCCGAATCCGATCAGGCAGGTCATACTGAACTTCTGTCCAGTTCAATTGTGCTTCGGCACTAGTCTGCTTGTTAACACAAGAGATCTCTAATGCCTCAAACTCCCGAATCAAACGCTCGTCATGAACCGACAACCAGTTGTCTTGTGTTGGGGCTCTGTGAATCAACGCATCCGCAACTGCATTGCCTTTCCGGGTACATAATGAATCTTGAATATGTACAAGGAACTCCATCCATCTCCGCTGCCGCATGTTTAGATCTTTTTGATCCAACAAGTACTTTAACCTCTTATGGTCGGTATAGATATAGACCTTCACTCCGTACAAGTAGTGACTCCATATCTTCCGGGCAAATATCACGGCCGCTAACTCTAAGTCATGGATCAGATAGTTCCTCTCATGCACCTTCAGCTAACACGAACCATAAGCTATCACACTTCCATGCTATAGCAGAACACAACACAATCAACTACCTGAAGCATCACTGTAGATCTCAAAGCCTTCAGTCCCACTCGGCGAACTTAGAATGGGCACCGTGGTCAACCGAGTTTTCAACTCTTCGAAAGCTTGTGCGAACTAAGGCATCCAAACAAACTTCTGCTCTTTCCTCGTCAGAGTCGTGAGGGGTAGCGCTATCCACGAGAAGTTCTCCACAAAGCACCTGTAATAGCCGGCAAGCCCCAGAAAACTCCGGACTTTCGCTACCGTAGACAGCACAGGCCACTCCCGTATAACAACTATCTTCGCCGGAACCACCGCAATTCCCTCTCCACTAACTATGTGACCAACGAACGCCACTGAGGATAACAAAAACTCGCATTTGGAGAACTTGAAGTACAATTGGTTCCTCCCCTGCATCTCCAACACCAGATGCAGATGCTTAAAGTGATCCTCCTCACTCTACGAGTACACCAATATTTCTTAGATAAATACGATCACAAAGTGGTCTAGGTACTCTCTGAAAGTCCTGTTCATTAGATCTGTGAAAATGAACGGCGCGTTAGTCAACCCAAATGGCATGACGGTAAACTCATAATGCCCGTATCTCATACTAAAAGCTGTCTTGGGGATATCACTTTCTCTTATCCTCAGCTGATAATACCCGAATTTCAGTTCCAATTTTGAGTACACCGATGACCCCACAAACTGATCGAACAGATCATCAATCCTTGGGATCGGGTACTTGTTCTTCTCCGTTAACATGTTCAGCACTCAATAATCGATGCAGAGTCTCGATAATCAATCCTTGGGACCGGTGCTGTAACGTCCCGATTCACTCTAGGCCCCTCGTGCGCGTTTTTGAGTCAGGAGAGCTGTCTTGGGATCAGGGAAGTGCTGGCAGCTGGGCTGCACTTGTAATATGGAGGAGAAGTCAGTCCAGAGTGGGACATGGGTAGAGACATGAGCGTGTCCCTACCCATGTGTGTGAGGACAGCTCTCGAGTCGACGGCTCAAGTAGGTCTAGAGAAGGACACGGGTAGTGACACGGGCGTGTCACTACCCGTGTGTATGAAGATACGGAAGAGACACACCGTGTCCCTACCCGTGTATATACAACTAGTTGTTCCCGAGAACGACACGGGTAGATACACAGGCATGTCCCTCCCCGTGTGTCCAACCAACACTCGAGTCGACACTTCGAAAGGCGTTGTTATGTCCCAATCAATATATCCCCACCACTGATGGTGTAGTGGCGACAGATAGGTCTGTGCAAGTAGAGCCAGTGCGGATCATAGACAATGAGACAAGAATTTTGCGCCGCAAGAGTGTTCCTTTGGTGAAGGTCCTGTGGTCTAATCATGGGAAGGAGGAGTATACATGGGAGCTGGTGGACTTGATGTAAAAACGCTACCCAGAATTGTTTCCTCAAGGTAATTTTTAAAAGCATATTTTATGTTGTTTTATGATTTTCTCTCGCCCCATAGCCTTAGCATGATTTCGGGGACAAAATCTTTTATTTTATTTATAGGATTTGTAACATTCCGATTCGCGCTAGGCCAAGAGAAGTACACAGGTAGTGACACAGGCATGTCATTATCCATGTGTATGAAGACATGGTAGAGACACGTCGTGTCCCAACTCATGTCTGTCCAACCAGTTGTTCCCGAGAAGGATACAGGTAGAGACACGGGAGTGTCCCTACCCGTGTGTCCAACCAACACTCGAGTCGACGAGTTGAGATATATCAGAGAAGGATACGAGTAGTGATATGGGTGTATCACTACCCGTGTTTATGAGGACATGGGTAGAGACATGTGCTTGTCCCTACCCGTGTGTGATGAGTAGAGCTCGACGAAGTGTGTCCCGAGGAGGACATGGGTAGAGACACGGGCGTGTCCCTACCCTCGTCTACTTAGTAAAACTTGACGAAGTGTGTCCCAAGAAGCACAAGGTCAGCAACACGGCCATGTCACTAGGACAAGGGTAGAGATACGGGCGTGTCCCTACCCGTGTTTGTGTATCAAAACGGCAATAGAACCGTCGGTGACGTTCCAACCGAGCAGGACACGGGTTAGGACACGAGCGTGTCCGTACCCATGTCATTTTCACATAAAAAGGTGAAGCGAAACCCTAGCCCTTTATCATTCTCATTTGAAGCCCTTTTCTATGGAAAAACTGCTAGAGAGGAGGAAGAAGGTGTTGGAGCAAGTCTTCATCCCATGAAGAACCGCCGCCACCAAGGGGAAGAAGATGTCGTCGAGAAAAGTGACAAGATCCATGGCCGGAAATGGTGGAAATGCCAGAAACAAGGTGAGCTTCCTCCCCTATCCAATGGTGCAAGATATTTAGTTATTTCCTCGGAGATATATCGACTCAAGAGTGTCTAGATGCGAGAGGAAAAGTTTTTTAGGAATGGCCATGTTAGGATTTTTGTCCAAGGCATTAGTTGTCTTCAGCCTCTCCCTTCTTCTATGGGATGATAGGAGATGGTTTCGTGAAGAAATGTGGCCTTTTGAGGGTGAAAAGGGAGGAGGAAGTCTGGATATGATTTTTATAAATCGGCTTGAGGAGGAAGAAGAACTGATGCAGTTCATTCCACCTTAAGATGCGTGCAGAAATCTGTGTTCTGCACGCAGCGATCTCCGTGGTTGTTTTCAAGTGTGATACGGCCATATCTGGGTTTTCGACTAAACACAAAAGTTGTAGCCACTGTAAATACCTTTCCAACGAGGGGTTACGTGCCTTCCCCGGATTTATGTAGCCTCAAGAATATCCGGTCGAAGGTGCTGTCCTGATGGTATTCTGTACTTAAAATTCTGAGTTTGGTATAGAATCGTGTCTGGTTTTGGTAGAGACATTGTACCAAATTAACATAGGGGCTGGAGAATTCCTTTATGTCTAAACGTCATAATTTAACGAGTGATGAAATTGTTGGATGGATCCCACTTAGATAATTGGAGAAGAGAAACGTGCTTGAGCGACTCTATTTGGTAGAAATTAGTGAATTGAACGGTTTGACGTATTGGTAAGATTGGAATGATTTCAATATGAGTAATATTGAGGACGTTATTTGTGTACCTGTTCGGTGGTGACTGTTATGAACAAATGATCGTTGTTATTTAGATTATTGATTCATGTGCACACAAATGATTTGAACTTGATTAAAGAATTATACTCGGTTATGCTAGATTTATGTGACCGTAGATTGTGTATATAATCTTATTGACTGCACTGGTTCGGTTAAGGTTGGTAAGCAACATAGACAGACTGTTGGGTTTGATCCCTAGTGTTTATTTCCCAGGGCTCCTTCCGTACCGAGTGGACGGTTGGGCTTGGTCCTCGTGCTTTCTCTGAGGCTCCTTCTGTGCCATGGTGATGTGGAATTGCATGCGGTGTGAGTCGACACATGGTGTCATAATCCTCGGTTAAGGATAGTTTGGCAGGTCTACGGGCTCGCCAGTCGTCACACCGACGGGAGTTGACAGATAGACTTTGGGCAGTTGGGCTTGGTCCTCAGTGTTCATTTACTGGGGCTCCTTCCGTGCCAAGTGAACGGTTGTGCTTGGTCCTTGTGCTTTTTTCGAGGCTCCTTCCAGGTCACACAAGGCCAATTCGGGGCTTTGTTCTCGGTGCACATCTACCTGAGACTCCGGCTGGGCCGTAGTACGCATGGGGCTCCGTTGTTATGTTCTTAGCATTGCGGCATATTGAGGCCTAAGCGAAGTAGTGTGGATACCCGCTTAGTATTAGAGATGCCCGCTCTACTGTCACTGCCTGGCCACGATGGTTGATGCCTGAGAGGTTAGCTACCTGCTCGAAAAGTGGGAACTTCAAGTCTGTGTCAACATAGCGGTTGAATGTGTGTGATCATGGGTGAGTCATTGCATTGCATACATACCATTACAATATATTGCATAAATAAGATCCTCATCATATAAGTTTGTATGGGCACTCCTATACGATGAGTTACTTTACTGTTAAACCGATCCTTAACTTATAAGTCTGTATGGGCATTCTTATAAGTTAAGTTACTTTCCTGTTTTAGATTTATATACTTGATGGATTGAAATAGCTTGTGTAGAATTGCTAGGGTAGACTGTTATTAATCATGTTGTACACTTCTTCTATTACTGCTCACGATATGTGTAGTTAATCCATCTGCTTGTTCATGCTTATCACTATTTATATATTGTACCCTTGTTCCTTTCTCTGCCCGGTGCCGAGGAGTCGCCGGGGGAGCGGATGTGAAAGCCACTTTGTCTTCAGACTAACGGTTGCTACCTCTTCCTTTTTAGGAGGAAATGTCGTAGGTAGAGTAGCCGCAGACTATACAGCAGGACAGCCAAGCCAGGACAAGATGGTCTGAAGGGACAGTGCCTTCGCTACCGTCGGTTACCGATGTGAGTTTTGAGAGGTTTTGATGTAGCCCTTTGGGCATATTTTAGCTGTACTCTGATACTTTGGAAGCTTGTTCTAGCTTCTTGTTTTTGATGTACTTTTGGACTTATATTATGCTTGTGTGTGGATTGACTTCTAAATTATATTTCGGTCGGGTTGGCATTGATTGATATTGGATGTAGTTGGCGGAATAGGCGTCTTGTGGTATAGGTCATCCCATGTGCTAATGCTACCTCAAGGCGGATGTTCTGGGCATAAGACCTCCTTCATATCGTGTTTTCTGTTCTGGGAGGGTGGTCTTACAAATGGTATCAGCTTGCCATGATCCTGAACTAAAGAAGTCATTCAACAATGGTACCACCCCCGTTCGATTAGTCAGTTTGGGGACAAACTTACTTAGCAAAAGCTGTGGTGTGCACATATGTAATTCACACTAAGTATGTGCAACTTGGACCTTAAGGTTGTCCAATATGACCATAGGTTTGTACTCTATGTGTAGATCCCAGTGCATGTTGATCCAATGGGGGGCACTCCTACCCCTTCTGTACCTATACAGTTCCAACAATCAGAATTGGGACAGACTCTCACAGCTATCCTGGACATCTTTAGGTCGCAGACCCTAGTATAGCAACAGGCTCTGGGCTCGAACTGGTTGAGCACCTTCCGGGCTCTCTCCCCTCCTGCCAACCTCGGGACAGAGTCGGCCGTGCGCACAAAAGAATGGCTCGATATGTTGCATTAGCTATTGTCAGGAATTCGTTGCCCAGTCAACATGGCTGTAACATTGGTAGTGTCCGTCCTATAACTACACGCCAAGAGGTGGTGGAAGTCCCCTATGGGCTCCACCTTTTAAGGACGAGTTTATATAGAGATTTGCTAGGGTGAGTTCTCAGGAGTCTTCTTAGAGCATTTCATTCCATCGACCGCTCAAGATGAACTCGAAGAGAGATTTCTACTGCTGAAGCAAGGATCGAAGTCGGTTACGAAGTACCAGCGAGAGTTCCAACATCTCGCGAGATTTGCGGACTGATGAATTGTAAATATGACTATTTTGATGTACATTAAAAAATGGTTTTACTTTATTTTTGTTATTTTTACTTCATTTTCTGTAATAAATTGCTCCTATTTTGTAAATATTTTTTCTAAACTTAGTTTATTTTGATTTTCTGAAAAATTTGCAGAAATATGCCAAAATTGGCTAGTACACGCCCGTGTTCCTTGGGTCACGCCCGTGACCAGGGCGTGACACGTTAACCACCAGTGATTCAGCCAATTTTTGAAGAGAAAAGCCTGACACGCCCGGCCACACGCCCGTGTAAATCCGACACGGGGAGTGACCAAGCCCGTGTCCATCACGCTCGATGAATTTTCCTCTCGACAAATTTCGCTCGACGTTTGTCGAGTGTCGACTCAACCCGACACGCCCACCATCACGCCCGTGACCTGGGGCGTGACTGCTCCACCTAGCCCGACAAACTGCCGCTGGCGAATCCCAAAGTCAACAACGCCTTTAATCGCCGAACGACACGCCCACCGTCATGCCCGTGAACTAGGGCGTGACCGCCGCGTTTTTGGCCGCAAAGTCAATTCGCCGTCAAATCCATCACTTCAGCAAATTCTGATGTTTAATAGTGTTGACATGCCCACCGACACGCTCGTGTCGGAGGGCGTGTACTTGGAAATGTTTGCCTATTTAAGGGCAACTACTGTATGAGTTAAGGGTTCCAATTTTTGAAACCATTTTGATGACTTAGGGCTGCTGTTGGAGCTGCTTTAGTGCTATATAAGGATCCCCCCTTTCCTCTTTAAGTTTGTATGTTTAATCTCTTGTAATCACCCTTCTTTGTAATAAAAATTGTTATTGTTTCATCCTTACATGCTTTGAGATTTCTCAAAAAAGCCTCCTTTTCATCAATCTTACGTACTTTAGTTTTCATTTTCATAATACGTGTATGTATATGAGCTTAAAATGGCGAAATTCATGTTTTTAAAATGAAAATTTTTCTGTTTTATTTTCAATTTTATCAAACTTTCTAGCCGTTACTATAGCCGTTTTTTTTCCGTATCACATTCTTGAAAATTGATTAGACTTAGAATTTTGCTTCCAAATACGTTCTTATGAATTTGTAAAACGTTAAAAAGGTGGTTTTCATCCCTCTTACTTAGCTTTTACTTTGTTTTAATTAAAAACTGTTGCTTTTTTAGCTTACTCCCACTTTTTAAACCATTTTACAAGGCTATAAGAATGTATAAATTGTTATTTTTATTTTTATAAACTTTCATTTTAAGTAATTACAAAAAATATTTTTGCTCGAACAATTTTTATTTTCATTTTTTATGCATTTCTATCAAAACCTAACGGTAAAAATATAAACGTTTTAATTTTTCGGGCACTTGCCTTTCTCACTTTAATTTGAAAACTTTTTGCTCAAACAATTTTTATTTCGTCTTTTTACGCATTTCTACCACATTACAGCGGTAGAAATGCAGGTGTATTAATTTTTCGATAACTTTGTTTTTCCTATTTCTCGAGCGAGTGCGTGAGTGTATGAGATAATCTTTATCGTCTTAGTTAATTCATGCGAGTGTGTGTGTGTGTGTGTGTGTTTTATTATGTCGAGTGCGTGAGTAGTTACTTTGAAGTAGAGTGCGTGTGTTGTTTTAATTTCCCGCCTACTCATTGAGTTAAATGGCTGGATTTTATTCAAGCAAGCGTGAGTTGTTTTTTTTTTCCGCCTACTCATTTGAGTTAAATGGCTGGATTTTATTCAAGCAAGTGTGTGTATTTTTATTTTTTCCGCCTACTCAATTGAGTTAAATGGCTGGTCTGTATTTTCAGTCCTACTCGTTTGAGTAGGACTTGTAATTTTCATTCTTTATTTTTCCGCCTACTCATTTGAGTTAAATGGCTGGATTTGATTTTTCGCCTACTCGCTAGGAGTTAAATGGTCGGACTTTATTTTGATGTAAATATTTAAGAAAGCCCTATAATCGCATTTATTTTCTCCTACTCATTTGAGTAGGACTCGCTTTCATTTCAGTCATACTCTTTTGAGTAGGACTTGCAATTTTCAGCTTTTATTTCCCGCCCCCACTCGTTTGAGTGGGACCTGACAATTTCAATTATGCAATTTTCTCTTATGTGTAACTTAGTTTTTTTTCTGTCTTTTGTTATATGTTTGAATGAGTGCGGGTGTATTTATTTGTAATAATTTTTCTAATGTTAGGGCATTTTACTTTTCCTCTTATTTTCTTTATAACCTTTCAGCGAATAGTTTAGGACGCTCGCTTAACCAAACATATAAGCTATCCTCATTCCAATGAGTGGCTAATTGCTTTTAGCCCTCGGTATCGAAGAGCTTTGGATATAAAATGTTTTAAATAACCAAATGTCTAATTTTTCGATTAATTAAATAACTTAAGGTTTACCCCGGGTAACGACGCGTAGAACCACATATCGATGTGTGGGCTCTATTTCCGTTATCCATACGCTAGCTAGCGAGAGACAGGCAGTGTGTATGGACAGATCACCCTAGGTAAATAGAGTTCCGCACTACCCTCGAGAGAGGAGGCACGCTAACTCTACCGGATTGGGTTCCCCACCCAATAGCGGGGTTCTTAGTGTATTGTGGGCATTAAGGGAAATCCTTTGTCGGATGAGAGCCCGGTCGAATAGCCTTAATGTCCAGGTGAACGATATTCCTAGAGATAGGTGAGCTCATTATTTTGAACCTCCACGGCCAAGTTTCCGCTTTAATTAAATTGAAACTTTAGATCTCTAGTTATTCAAATCTATTTTTAATCCTAACGTAATTGATACCGGGAGTTATCTCTTCATCGACTATTTTCTTAAATCTATTTTAGTTCTTATTTTAATTAAAACCCTCAACTTCTATTTCGGTAAAATAATAGTGTTTTCGGAGCAGTAGGGGTAATTAACCCGTTCCCGGGCATAATACGACCTCGGTATTCTCCCGAATATCGAGTACTACTTATGATAGGTGCACTTGCGTACACTAGCAAGCCCGCGGCGATTGACTCACCGAACCAACCACAGTAAGAGTCTATTCTTGGGCCAATCAAGTTTTTGGCTTCGTTGCCGGGGATCTCTTTGAGTTGTTATTCCGAATCTGAAGTCTATTACTTTTACCTTTATTTCTAAAAAAAACTTTTAAAACTTTTCTTCAAAATCCAATCCAAAAAAAGAAGTTAATTTTCTACTTTTTATTTTAGGGTGTATGACCCATGGACAGCCTTTAGAGTCCGAAAATTTGGATTTTGATCCTGAGATCGAACGCTCGCCTGCGCGTATTCGGTCTCAACACCGAAATCCCTCTTTGGATCCCGAAGAATCCATCGGAGAACCCTCTGCCGTTGCTATGGCCGACCCCAATCTGAACGCGGCCGTCGAGCGTACAATGTCATATTATGCCCGACCGAATTTGGATGATACTGGGTCCAGTATTGTTCGCCGACAGTGTGGCGAACAATAATTTTGAGATCAAATCGAGCGTTATCCAAATGATCCAAAATGCCGTCCAGTTCGACGGACAGCCGGATGAGGACCCGAACGTTCATTTGTCTAGTTTTTTGGAGATTTGCGATACTTTTAAGATCAATGGCGTCACTGATGACGCCATTCGTTTGCGCCTTTTTCCATTCTCCATCAGATCCAAATCTAAGGCGTGGTTGAATTCCATCCCATGAGGATGTATGACCACCTGGGCCCACCTTGCGGAACGGTTCTTAATGAAGTATTTTTCGCCCACCAAAACTGCAAAGTTGTGGGCAGACATTTCTTCGTTCGTGCAGAATGATTCTGAGTCTCTTTTTGAGACTTGGGAGCGCTTTAAGGAATTCCTCCGCAAGTGTTCGCACCACGCGCTGCCTGCGTGGTTGTAGGTCCAAATCTTCTACAATGGGCTTAACTATCAGACGCATCAAATGATTGACGCGGCTGCCGGGGGTACCTTGAATAATAAGACCCCCGAGGCTGCCCACGCTCTTATTGAAGATATGGCTATGAACGCCTACCAATGGAACGTCCCTCGGGGACGTCCCAAGCAGGCGGCCGACATCTTTGAAGTGGATGCCACTGCCCACTTAGCCCTTCAAGTAGAAAGGCTGACGAAGCAGGTGGCGGAGATATCTGCTGCCTCCAGCACTCCTCCTTAGGCGATTACCCATAATGCCAGCGTATCAAATGAATTCGTAGACTACGTGGGAAATGCTGGGCGACCTTCCTTCAACCCCAATAACAACCCTATAGCAATAACTATAATCCGGGTTGGGGAACCACCCCAACTTCTCATGGAGCAATGCGAATAATGCGCAGCGCCCCCCCCCCCCCCCCCCCCCCCCCCCCCCCCCCCCCTTTTGCCCCCCAATTCTTTCGCTCCCGGATTTCTGCCGCTCCCCCTCTTCCAAAACCCACCCTAATGGAGGAGAATTTTTCTAAATATATAGCTTCCAACGAGTCAAATATCCGGAACATCACCGGATCTCTAAAAAACTTAGAACTCTAGGTTGGACAGCTAGCGCGAATGCTGTCCGAGCGCGCGCTCGGGGCCCTGCCGGGAAACACGGAGCCCAATCCGTGGAAAAATATCAACGCTATAACCCTCCGTAGAGGAAAGGAGGTGATCGATCCAAAAAAGACTGATCCTCAGGTACATATTTCACCTCCGACCCCTCTTCCCCCTTCTTTGATTACGCCGCCTTTACAAATTTTAAATGAAAAAATTATTAAAACGCCCTTGCCATATCCGCACAAGCTCAATAGTGAGTGTAAGGACGCGCAATACGAAAAATTTATTTTATTATTAAAACAAATTCATATTAATGTTCCCTTCTGCGAGGCAATCTCTCAGATGACTAAATATGCGAAATACTTAAAACAACTTATTTCCAATAAACAAAAATTAGAAAATATTTCGCATATTTCTCTAAATGTTGACTGCTCAGCGGCTCTTACTAATAAATTGCCCCTAAAAAGAAATGACCCGGGACGGTTCTCCATCTCGTGCCTTTTTGGCAACGTATTAGTAAAATACGCTCTAGCAGATTTAGGCGCGAGCATTAACTTGATGTCGTTCTCGCTCTTTCAAAAATTAGGTTTGTCCACTCCGGCCCCTACTAAAATGCGAATCCAACTAGCGGATCGCTCGGTTAAGTTTCCCGTCGGGGTAGTGGAGGATGTACTTGTCCGAGTTGATAAGTTTATCTTTCTGGTAGACTTCGTCATCTTGGACATCGAGGAGGACACCGATGTACTAATTATACTCGGTCACCCTTTTCTCGCTACCTCTCGCGCATTAATTGATGTCAGTAATGGTCGTGTCCTCCTTCAGGTAGGAGATGATGAAGTTACTTTCTCTATTAATCCCTCCATAGGAGACTCGTCATCGAGCGATGACTTTTGTTATAATTTAGACACATATCTCGGAGATTGTTCTTCCCCTATTTTTGAGTCTACTTTTTTAAACGACGATATTTTTGTGCGAAAATTTTAACTGCGATGAGGAAACCTCTATAGACTTGCCTTTCGAACCAATTGGTAAGATAGACATAGGAATTAAAACCTCGTTAGAAGAACCGCCCTGTCTTGATCTCAAACCCCTACCCGATTCGCTCAAATACGCCTTTTTGGGAAAAGATGATACCCTTCCCGTTATCATTTCTTCGCATTTGACCGAATCGGAGACTTCCGATTTATTGGGAGTTTTGTTTAAACATCGCCACGCAATTGCGTGGCAAATTTCTGATCTCAAAGGGACTAACCCGCCTTTCTGTACCCATAAGATTTTCCTTCTCGATAATTATCGCAAAACTATTCACCTGCAACGACGTCTTAACCCAA
The DNA here is from genome assembly GCA_039583875.1 of Platanthera guangdongensis. Taxonomy (NCBI): domain Eukaryota; kingdom Viridiplantae; phylum Streptophyta; class Magnoliopsida; order Asparagales; family Orchidaceae; genus Platanthera; species Platanthera guangdongensis. The sequence continues at coordinate 120,802,830 of CM077148.1, read as the reverse complement.
ACATGAAAGACGTCATTAAAGCCGAAATTATTAAATTATTAGATGCGGGTATTATTTATCCCATATCGGATAGTACGTGGGTTACTCTCATTCATGTGGTGCCCAAAAAGGGCGGTCTTACAGTAGTGGAGAATGAGCACAATGAACTCGTCCCAACTCGTACTATTACGGGTTGGCGGTTGTGCATCGATTATAGAAAACTAAATGACGCCACCCGTAAGGATCATTTCCCACAACCATTCTTAGACCAAATTTTAGAGCGTTTGTCCGGTCATCCGTATTTTTGTTTTCTTGATGGATTATCGGGGTTTTTCCAAATCCCCATTTCCCCCGATGAGCAAGAGAAAACAACTTTTACCTGCCCGTTTGGTACCTTCGCATATCGAAGAATTCCATTTGGCCTCTACAACGCGCCCGCTACATTCCAAAGATGTATGCTGGCAATCATTGGCGAGCTGGTAGGAGACATTATGGAAGTCTTTATGGATGACTTTTCTGTTTTTGGAAGCTCTTTCCTGTCCTGTCTTAGTAATTTAGATCGTGTCCTTCAGCGATGTGAGGACACGCATCTTGTTTTATATTGGGAAAAAATGTAAATTTATGGTTCGAGAAGGTTTGGTTCTCGGACATATGATTTCGTCTAAAGGGATGGAGGTCGATAAGGCTAAAGTTGAAATTACCGAAAAACTTCCCCCGCCTTCCAACGTTAAATCTATTAGGAGTTTCTTAGGGTACGCGGGCTTTTATAGGCGTTTTATTCAAGATTTTTCAAAAATAACAAAGCCGCTTACTCGCCTCTTGGAAAAGGAATCAAATTTTATCTTTGATAGCGAACGCGAGTCTGCCTTTAATTTCATAAAATAAAAACTTATCAATTCACCTATTTTAGTGGCGCCCGATTGGACCCTTCCATTCGAAATTATGTGCGACGCTAGTGATATTGCCGTAGGAGCCGTTCTTGACAACGTATAAACAAATATTTTCATCCTATTTACTACGCTAGCAAGACACTCACTTCCGCACAAGGAAATTACATGACAACGGAAAAGGAACTTTTAGCCGTCGTATTTGCTTTCGATAAGTTTCGCTCGTATATTATGCTATCCAAAGTTATCGTATTTACCGACCATTCCGCCTTAAAATATTTGTTAGCGAAAACGGACGCCAAACCACGCCTTCTTCGATGGATCCTCCTCTTGCAGGAGTTCGATTTAGAGATCCGGGATAAGAGGGGTGCGGAAAATTTAGCCGCCAATCACCTCTCCCGCTTAGAAAATCCCGCTGCGGAAGCGTTCGTCGAATCTGACATAAATGACAGATTCCCCGAGGAATGCCTCCTGGCCATAACTACTAGTTCTTCTTCCTCGCCGTGGTTCGCAGATTTTGCAAACTATTTAGTTGCGAGGGTACTTCCAAAAGACTTTTCAAGCCAGCGAAAGAAGAAATTCTTTTCTGACTTGAAATATTTCATTTGGGAGGACCTTTTTCTTTTTCGTATCTGCGCGGAACAAGCGGTCTGAAGGTGTGTCGCGGGTGTGGAGTGCTCGCAAATCCTTAGGCACTGCCACGAGGGTCCGGCTGGTGGGCATTATCAAGCTAACCGGACCGCGCGGAAGGCACTAGAGGCGGGCTTCTTTTGGCCCACTCTATTCAAAGACGCTCATAATTTTGTGCGCGCATGCGATAGCTGTCTGCGGTCGGGTAACATCTCTCGTCGCGACGAGATGCCCCAAAATTTGTTTTTAGAATGTGAAGTCTTCGATTTATGGGGCATAAATTTCGTTGGCCCCCTACCTCCGTCTTTCAAAAATAATTATATTTTAGTAGCGGTGGACTACGTATCAAGGTGGGCGGAAGCGCAAGCTCTCCCCACCAACGATGCGCGAGTCGTCGTTACATTTCTTTAAAAACTATTTTCTCGCTTCGGCACTCCGCGCGCTGTTGTAAGCGATAGGGGGATGCATTTCTGTAACACCCAGATTGCTAAGAAGTTAGCTAGATACGGCGTCACTCACAAACTTGCCACCCCCTACCACCCGCAAACTAGTGGCCAGGTAGAGGTAGTAAATCGAGAGATAAAGCGCATATTAGAGAAAACCATTTCATTTAATAGGAAAGATTGTTCCATCAAACTCGATGATGCGTTGTGGGCTTATCGTACCGCATACAAGACCGCAATTGGTTGTACGCCGTATAAATTTATCTACGGCAAAGCGTGTCATCTCCCCGTAGAATTAGAACATCGCGCACTTTGGGCTTTAAAACTTTTAAATCTCGACGCTAGCTTAGCCGCCCAAAATAGAAAACTGCAACTAAACAAGCTCGATGAATGGCGTGCAAACTCTTACGAGAGCAATTAGTTCTATAAGGAGCATTCTAAGTTTTATCACGATCGAAAACTCAAGCCCCAAAAAACTTTTTCTCCGGGCAATCTTGTCCTTCTTTATAACTCACGACTTAGACTTTTCCTCGGGAAACTTTGATCACGCTGGTCCGGCCACTTCAAAGTTGAAGAGGTTTGTCCATATGGGAACGTACTCGTCTCCCACCCGGATAAAGGCTCGTTTAAGGTGAATGGTCATCGCTTAAAATTATACATAGCAGGCGATCCTGTGGGCGGTAATTTCGAATCCATAACCCTCCTAGATATATAAACCGCCAAAATAGTCAAGCTACGCGACTATAAACAAAGCGCTCCTGGGAGGCACCCCATGTTTATCCTTTTTGCTATCTCTTTACTTTTTTCTTTGCTATCTTTCTTCATAAGACAGGGTTCCTAAACTGCGCCTTCCCCACCTCTTGTCAGGGAAGCTTCTACCCCCCTCTCTTTCTTTTCTTTGTATATATTATCTTACCTGTTTTGTTCAGCATACTTAACGTTACAACATTGGGGACAATGTTGGACTTAAGTATGAGGGTATTTTCTCACTTTCTTTTTCGCACTTCTATTTTCTGCACTGTATTTCTAAAAAAATTATAAAAAAAACAAAATTCCAAAAAAAAAATATAAAACAAAAAATTTCAAAAAAATTATAAAACGAAAAATTCCAAAAATCTTTAGTTACATTTTTTAAATATTTTTGTAAATAATCTTCTCTCTCCCCCTTCCTCTTCCCTCTCATTCTTGTAAATAACTTTTTTTTCTCCCAATCTTTGTAAATAGAATGAAAATTTTCTTTAAAAAAATACAAAAAAACTTTGTATGTATATATTAATGACATAAACTTAAAAAACCAAAAAAAAAGATAATAGTCCAAAAAATTCAAAAAAATTGAGAAAAACAAAACAAAAATATAAAAAAAGATAACAAATGAAAAAAAATGATGATAAAACTATATAAAAAAATGTTTTGAAACAAATAAATGAAATATTCCATCCTTAACTTTCTTGCTATCCAAAATTTTGCTTTGAGTTTATTTATATGTGAATTTTATTAATTCTCTGTTTACTATTCGTTTGTTAATTATTGAGTGAAAAATTTAACTAGTCGGGGTTAAGTTTTAAAGAATTCATTATGCTTTGTTAAAAATAGCGAACTCGTTTTAGGCACTATTTCTAATTTTTCATTGATAGGAGCACGTGTATTATGTTAGAAAATAATGACTATAGGATTCAATTATGTTTACTTTTAGCTTTCTGAAAAATTAGAACTTACAATTTATTAGGGTTGCTCTCAAAATTATTTTTAATAAAAAATCTAGTTTTCTTATCTCACCTTTCTTATCATGACCTACTTGACATGATAAAATTGTTATCCTTAAAAGATCCTATGTCAACGGGGATAAGATTTCGTTCCGTAAACATAGGCACCCAATAGATTAAAAAGATTATATGTTATGGAGTAAGAGGATAAAATTCATTACTCCTACACATATACACTTGGTTAAAATTTATTATGAAGTTGCAAAAAAATGATATTAGGAAAATAAGATTTCATTTTCCTAATAATCCAAAAAGAAAAAAAAATGGTGGTTCAAGAAAAAATTACCTCGCCTCAAAATCAAAACCCTCTTCATAAACCAACATCAATTCCCTTACCAATTTCACGATTCTAGATTTAATTCAAAAATCTTTTTGATAGCATAATTTTTAAATTGCATTATTTCCATTGAAACTCTTATAAGCTAAAAGTTCATATAATTCCAAACTATTCTTGTTAATATAACCATTACAATTATTCCTTTATATTTGATTATATCAAGAAGTCTTTTGGCCAAAACTTTTGCGCTATTTAAATCATCTTCATAAATTTAGGACTTAACTCTTACACCCTGTTTATTTATTTAGATCTCTCTTGTAATTGATTAAGCGGTAGCTAAACGTAGAGTTTTTTTTCTATTCCTTATAAGTTCACCTCAAACTTTTGCTCTAGAATAGCAAAAGCTTAAGTGTGGGGGTATTTGATGAATTGTAAATATGACTATTTTGATGTACATTAAAAAATGGTTTTACTTTATTTTTGTTACTTTTACTTCATTTTCTGTAATAAATTGCTCCTATTTTGTAAATATTTTCTAACTTAGTTTATTTTTGATTTTCTAAAAAATTTGCAGAAATTTGCCAAAATTGGCTAGTACACGCCCGTGTTCCTTGGGTCACGCCCATGACCAGGGCGTGACACGTCAACCACCAGTGATTCAGCCAATTTTTGAAGAGAAAAGCCTGACACGCCCGACCACACGCCCGTGTCAATCCGACACGGGGCGTGACCAAGCCCGTGTCGATCCCGCTCAATGAATTTTCCTCTCGACAAATTCCGCTCGACGTTTGTCGAGTGTCGACTCAACCAGACACGCCCACCGTCACGCCCGTGACTGCTCCACCTGGCCTGACAAACTGCCGCCGGTGAATCCCGAAGTCAACAATGCCTTTAATCGCCGAACGACACGCCCACCATCACGCCCGTGACCTAGGGCGTGGCCGCCGCATTTTCGGCCGCAAAGTCAATTCGCCGTCAAATCCATCACTTCACTGAATTCTGCTGTTTAATAGTGCTGACACGCCCACCGACACGCCCGTGTCGGAGGGCGTGTACTTGGAAATTTTTGCCTATTTAAGGGCAGCTGCTGTATGAGTTAAGGGTTCCAATTTTTGAAACCATTTTGATGACTTAGGGCTGCTGTTGGAGCAACTTTAGTGCTATGTAAGGATCCCCCCCTTTCCTCTTTAAGTTTGTATGTTTAATCTCTTGTAATCACCCTTCTTTGTAATAAAAATCGTTATTGTTTCATCCTTACATGCTTTGAGATTTCTCCAAAAAGCCTCCTTTTCATCAATCTTACGTACTTTAGTTTTCATTTTCATAATACGTGTATGTATATGAGCTTAAAATGGCGAAATTCATGTTTTTAAAATGAAAATCTTTCGGTTTTATTTTCAATTTTATCAAACTTTATAGCCGTTACTATAGCCGTTTTTTTCCTTATCACATTCTTTAAAATTGATTAGACTTAGAATTTTGCTTCCAAATACGTTCTTATGAATTTGTAAAACGTTAAAAAGGTGGTTTTCATCTCTCTTAACTTAGCTTTTACTTTGTTTTAATTATAAAACTGTTGCTTCTTTTTAGCTTACTCCCACTTTTTAAACCATTTTATGAGGCTATAAGAATGTATAAATTGTTATTTTTATTTTTCATCAACTTTCATTTTAAGTAATTACAAAAAAAATTTTCGCACGAACAATTTTTATTTTCACTTTTTATGCATTTCTATCAAAACCTAACGGTAAAAATGTAAATGTTTTAAATTTTCGGGCACTTGCTTTTCTCACTTTAATTTGAAAACTTTTTGCTCAAACAATTTTTATTTCGTCTTTTTACGCATTTCTACCACATACCAGCGGTAGAAATGCAGGTGTATTAATTTTTCGATAACTTTGTTTTTCCTGTTTCTCGCCCGAGTGCGTGAGTGTATGAGATAATCTTTATCTTCTTAGTTAATTCATGAAAGTGTGTGTGTGTGTGTTTATTTATGTTGAGTGCGTGAGTAGTTACTTTCAAGTAGAGTGCGTGTGTTGTTTTTAATTTTCCGCCTACTCATTTGAGTTAAATGGCTGGATTTTATTCAAGCAAGCGTGGGTTGTTTTTATTTTTCCGCCTACTCATTTGAGTTAAATGGCTGGATTTTATTCAAGCAAGTGTGTGTATTTTTATTTTTTCCGCCTACTCACTTGAGTTAAATGGCTGGTCTGTATTTTCAGTCCTACTCATTTGAGTTGGACTTGTAATTTTCATTCTTTATTTTTCTGCCTACTCATTTGAGTTAAATGGCTGGATTTGATTTTCCGCCTACTCGCTAGGAGTTAAATGGTCGGACTTTATTTTGATGTAAATATTTAAGAAAGCCCTGTAATCGCATTTATTTTCCCCTGCTCGTTTGAGTAGGACTCGCTTTCATTTCAATCCTACTCGTTTGAGTAGGACTTGCAATTTTCAGCTTTTATTTCCTGCCCCCACTAGTTTGAGTGGGACCTGCAAATTTCAATTATGCAATTTTCTCTTATGTGTAACTTAGTTTTATTTTTGTCTTTTGTTATATGTTTGAATGAGTGCGGGTGTGTTTATTTGTAATAACTTTTCTAATGTTAGGGTGTTTTACTTTTCCTCTTATTTTCTTTATAACCTTTCAGCGAATAGTTTAGGACGCTCGCTTAACCAAACATATAAGCTATCCCCATTCTGATGAGTGACTAATTGCTTTTAGCCCTCAGTATCGAAGAGCTTTGGAATATAAAATGTTTTAAATAACCAAATGTCTAATTTTTCGATTTAATTAAATAACTTAAGGTTTACCCCGGGTTAATGACGCGTAGAACCACATATCGATGTGTGGGCTCTATTTCCGTTATCCATACGCTAGCTAGCTGAGAGGTCGTGCATATGGACCGATCACCCCTGGGTTAATAGAGTTCCGCACTAACCCTCGAGAGAGGAGGCGATTTAACACTACCGGATTGGGTTCCCCACCCAATAGCGGGGTTCTTAGCATACTGCGGGCATTAAGGAGAATCCTTCGTCGGATGAGATCCCGGTCGAATAGCCTTAATGTCCAGTTGAGCGATATTCCTAGAGATAGGTGAGCTCATTATTTTGAACCTCCACGACCAAGTTTCTGTTTTAATTAAATTGAAACTTTAGATCTCTAGTTATTCAAATCTATTTTTAATCCTAACGTAATTCGATACCGGGAGTTATCTCTTCATCGACTATTTTCTTAAATCTATTTTCGTTCCTATTTTAATTAAAACCCTCAACTTCTATTTCGGTAAAATAATAGTGTTTTCGGAGCAGTAGGGGTAATCAACCAGTTCTCGGGAATAATACAACCTCGGTAGTCTACCGAATATCGAGTACTACTTGCGATAGATGCACTTGCCTACCCTAGCAATCCCGCGGCGATCGACTCACCGAACCAACCACAGTAAGAGTCTGTTTGCGGGCCAATCACAGACTCATTTGAGGCAAAAGGGCCTGCCTCACGGGGAAGCGATAAGAGGCCTGCTGAGGGCACGATGGAAGCTAGTCCTAGCAATAGAAGGAGATGTGACTATAGAGGAGGAAGAGGACATCAGAGAGGTGGCAGACTTGTCCACCGGAATTATAGAGTGGAGCACCCGGTTCCATAGTCGCCAGCATTACCTCCACCTCCACAGCCTCAACAGTTTCGGCAACCCGAGGGACGTTATGGGCGGGTGTGCTTCGAATGCAATCAACTGGGTCACATCCGACGTTACTGCCCGCAGTTGTTTGAGAATACCCCTCTTGCTCTCCCTCCGGCAGCTCCTCGAGTGTAACGCCCCCGGTTTTTCTGTGTTTTGTTTGATTTTGGATTGGCGTTACGATGACGCATTTTCGGCCCTTCGCCGTTGTAGAGCGCGGTTCTAGCTCTGTAGGTTCCTTGTGTAGCTTGGTTGTAGCCAGTTGGCAAGTTTCCCCAGCTAGCCGGAGTCTGTTTTGGTGACTCGGTTGGGCCTCTTAGGGAAATGCTTGCGTTTTGGCTTCGGGAGGTGTTAGCCCGAGTTTTCGATCGTCGGATGTTGTTTTCGACCTCGCCGTTGTTTTCGTGGCTTGGTTGTTTAGCTACGGTGCGAGTTTTGGTCGAAATCCGAGATCGTTTGCCTTCGCGTCGTTTCGGCGTTGTTTTGTTAGCTGCATGTTTGTAATGTTTGCTGTGCAGTGTGTGGCCGTTGTGGCTGAGCTTGTAGACAGGTGCCTTGTTTCTTGTTGGCTAGGTATTAGCAGGTTCCTTTTTTCTGTGTAGGTTTGGGTGTGTCGTGCTCGGGTAGAGCTCCCGTTTCTCCAGTCGACGAATTTTTGGTCGACAGGGTTTTTGTTGGAACACGGCCGTGACACGGGCGTGTCACGGGCGTGTCCTCCTTCGATTCGTCGAGCTGCGCTCGATGGTCGTCAGGCGGTGTTTAGTGAGAACACGGCCCTGTCACGGGCGTGTCGGGCCGTGTCACGGGCGTGTCTGGGGGGCGTGTCCCGTGTTTTCGTCGAGTAGAGATCGACGTTCGTCGAGTGCGTGAGTACACGCCCCGTGACACGGGCGTGTCGGGCCGTGTCACGGGCGTGTCTTGGGCGTGTTCCGTACTTTTTTCCTGAAATCGTCTTTTGTTGCCGTGAACTGTTTTTTCCTATTTTTCATCATTCCCGAGTCTGGAGAGCTTCCAGCGGAAGGGTTTTGAGAGGAGGCGGTGGTTGTTTTGGCCGGCGATTTCGGGAAGGTTAGAGCCCGTTTTTCTCGTGTGATAGCGGATTCAGCTTGCTCTCGGCTAGATCTTCCCCTCCATGTAAGTTTTTTCTTGATTTAGGGTTCGATTCCAGGAATTTCTAATTTACTGATTTCTTTCTTCCCTCAAGTTTCAGCTTTGGCCTTCTAGGTGGCCGATCTTGCCGCCGGAGCCAAGCCGTGGAGCGGCTGTTGTTTGTTTTTCCGGAGAGGTAGAGGCAAGTGGCCCCTTGCCCTTGCCAAATTTATTTCTAACCCTTGATCTTTTTATTTCTTCTGTAAAGCTCTGTTCTCTGTCCTTTTTCCTCCCTAGGGCAGCAGGTTGAATTGTTTCTTCAAGCTTTTAATCAAGTACTGACTCTTTAATTCTTTTGGAATTTTAAGCAATACTCTCTTTTGTCGGATGTTTAGTGTCCAGTGGGTAGATAGAGTTAGGGTGAGGTTTTTGTTAGTTGCAGTTTAGGGTTAGTTGCGGTAGCTCCGAGTAGTTAGGACGGAACGGAGGGTTGGGATTAAATTTCCAACTCTCTGCTTGCTCGAAATGAGAGAGCTTAGGCTGCGATTTTTAGCGAGACTTACGTTTACCCTAAGTGGAAAGCGCTGACAGCGTCGAGTGAGCCGAGCTCACTCAACGCCGTCCCCTAGCATAGGACTTGCGACTAAGTATTTTTAGGCGTCAGGTGAGTGGAGTTTACTCAACGCTGCGTCGAGAGGGCTCGACATTTCTGTCTTGAGTTCATGTGTACCTTAGGATTGTTAGTGTGACTTTTCCCTTCCTTTAGGCGGTGGTATTGGGTGTTCGGCAAATTTTTGCTTGCCGACTCTTGGGTTGTGGCAGGTGGTGCGATGTTTAGTGGCCTCTAAGAGGGGCGGCTGTTGATGTGGAGAGCTGTGGCCACGACCTGTTTGCCCTGGTATGGGTTGGTGTGGGACCCTAAAGCTGCCATTGGCGACCCCTTAGCCCTTTTTGGATCTGATTCTGGTTATGAATTCAGATCCATATTTTGGCCACTGCCACTTACCCACGTATTAGGAATGTTAGACTCTTTTGTGGAGCATGTTGCTTTTATTGCTCGCACCTGGTGTGTTTTGCTGTGCTCTAGACAGTGCTCTTTTCTTACTGCCATGCTCTTTCTTTTGCTTATAGCAGCTTGTTGTCGGGTTGGTAAACCCTTCTTTTTGCTCTTAACTCTAATGCTTTATTTACTCTTTTGATTATTTCCTTGCTGAGGTGTTCTTTTCTTGAATGCCTCAGGTCCAGGTTGTAGCCGGTTCAGCGGCTAGTTCTTTTGGAGGGGCCGGTTGGTGGCCTCTTGGGTAGCTGAGACAGCTGATCCTGATTTTGTGAGGTAGTTCTTTCTTTTTCTGTATAGACATACATACTCACCAGTGGGTTCGTGTCAGGTTGTTGGCGCCCACTGGTGGCTTCTTGCGATGCTGGGTATGAACTTAAACTGCTGTTTTTGCCTTTTAGTGGTTGTTTACTTGCTTCTGGGAAGGATTTTTGCTAGGTTGCATGTTAGATATTTTTAAACCCTAAAAAAACATTATTATACGTATATCATGCATAGCATAATTATAAAACAAAGTCACTACATTTCTTTAGCGTAAAAAGATTACCTTTTTATATCTATTATATTCACATTAGAGTTGTGCATACCATGAGTTGTCCCTCGGGGACACTTATGCTCACTAGGGTGTCAACTTAATCGAACCAAACTATTTTCTGCTGCGTATACTTATACTTTTAATTGTGGACTAGCTGATCCACCATGCCGAGGGATACGGCCAATCAACATAACTGCTTTTCTTTCATAATTAATCAACGATTTTCCTTAAAAACTAAGATCTGGAGTTTTGCCTGAGCGCGTGCAGTTATCCCCTGCACGGCGTGGCATCACGGCACGTGTTTTCTCTTGCTCTGATACGATTTTATCGTTGAGAAAATGCGGGTTGTGACATCGAGGGCGGGGACACATGCGTGGTCGAGGACGAGGACCACGAGGAGAAAACGTCAGACCAGCTCGAGATCAAGTGTTCGCTCTGGACATGACATAGGAGCGTAACCCTCTGGAGGTGATTGCAAGTATGTTGCAATTTTTATCACATTTTCATTGTTAAACATTAAGTTGCTTAATATGTACTAGATATCTAGCATTGAGTATTGTTATTGGTACTTAGGCACTGTGGTGGTCGGCGGGAAACTGGCCTACACGTTATTCGATAACGGTGCCTCACACTCATTTGTGTCTGAGGATTTCATTAAATACATGGAAGAAGTGCAATACTTCACTGGTATTGCTCGACGAGTACACCTCCCAGACGGCACTGAGATGACCGCAACTGCTAAGTGTGAGTTAGAGATATTCATTGGGAGAAAGGCCTTTAATACCCCTGCCACAGTCTTGAGGATGCTAGAATTTGATCTCATTCTAGGTATGGTGTGGTTAGACTGGCACTTTACAAGGATTGACTGCGCAGGGAAGCGAATTTAGTTAAGATATCGGGACACTGATGTCATCTTCCATGGTACAAAATCTGCATTTTGTCTGTTATTATCTTTGATTCAGACTGTAAAGGCCCATATGAAGGAGGAAGAAGTCTTCATGATTTGTTTCGAGTTGAAGGAGTTAACGTTGGATATAAAGGATGTGCGGGTGGTGCGAGATTTCCCTGAGGAATTTCCTGAGAAATTGCCAGGATTACCCCCGCATAGAGAGGTAGACTTTCGAATTAAGCTAGTACCTGGTGCCAAGCCCGTCTCCAGGACCCCTTACTGGATGGCCCCGAAGGAACTCACAGAGTTTAGAGCTTAGTTGCAGGAACTGGTGGAATCAGGGTTTGTTCGCCTCAGCTCTTCACCTTAGGGAGCCCCTATTCTATTCGTTAAGAAGAAGGATGGTACCTTACGGTTAAGCATAGACTATCCGGAGCTCAACCGATTGACGGTACGGAACACCTATCCGCTACCCCAGATCGATGAGTTGTTCGACCAAGTGGTAGGGGCGCATTGGTTTTCCAAGTTGGATTTGCGCTCGGGGTATTATCAGTTGAGGATATAAGAGGAGGACATCCAGAAAATGGCTTTCAGCTTAAGGTACGGTCTATACGAATTCACCGTAATGCCATTTGGACTCACAAATACCCCTTCAGCTTTCATGAGTCTGAGGAACAAGGTGTTTGAGCCTTATTTTGACATCTTCATCATCATCTTCATCTATGACATCCTGGACTACTCAAAGATAGAGGAGGATCATATCAAACATCTGACCTTGGTACTGAAGAAGCTAAAGGAGCACGCCTTGTTTTCCAAGTTCAGAAAGTGTGAATTCTGGCTTAAAGAGGTTGCTTTCTTGGTCCATGTGATCAGTGGGGCTGGACTAGCAGTGTATCCGGCCAAGGTGCGTGCCATGAAGGATTGGTCACCCTTGATTTCAGCGGTTGATTTGCGGAGCTTCCTTGGACTTGCAGGGTACTATTGCAAGTTCGTAAAAGGATTCTCGAAGATTGCCCTTCCTCTAACTTCTTTGACAAAGAAAGGTGTGTCGTATGAGTGGACACCCCATTGTGAAGGTGCGTTTCAGGAACTGAAGGACAGACTTACATTTGCACCCATCCTAGCACTTCCATCTGGGAAGGAAGGAATTTAGTTTACACCGATGCATCTTATCAACGGATGGGAGCGGTGCTGATGCAGCACAGTCATGTAATTGCATATGCGTCAAGGCAGCTAAAGAAGCATGAACTCAATAATCCGGTTCATGATTTGGAATTGGGGGCAGTGGTGTTTGCCCTCAAAGTCTGGAGACACTACCTATATGGAGTTCATTACGAGATATTTTCGGACCACAAAAATTTAAAGTATGTTCACACTCAGAAGGAACTTAACTTGAGGCAATGACGGTGGTTAGAGTTTTGTGCTATTATGAGTTCACCTTGAACTACCAACCCAGAAAAGCAAACTTTGTGGGTGATGCATTGAGCAGAAAAGTACCAGACTCGAGCTCAGAGTCTCGGTTGATGAGTATGGAGTTAGCTCGAATGCTCGAGAAAATGGAGATTTCCTTGGTGTATAAAGTCCCTTCGGAAAAATATACAGAGTACTTGGCGACCATGAGCATAGTTTGTGATATTCAGGACCAAATTCAGGCAGAGCAAGGAAAGGAGCGGCTCTGGCCCCAGTAATAAAGTCAATTGAGGATGGGACAACAGACGAGTTCTTCTTAAAAGACGGCCTTGTTTATTTTCATGGCCGGATCTACATTCCCAAGGGTTATAGGATTCGAGAAGATATCTTGAGAGAGGCTCATGGCTCTCAGTATTGAGTGCATCCCGATATTGCTAAGATGTACGCCGACCTGCGAACGACCATTTGTTGGCCGGGAATGAAGAAAGACGTCAGGTACTTTGTTACACATTGCGAGGCCTATCAAAGGGTGAATGCGGAGTGCAAGAGCCCCGGTGGTTTGTTATAGCCATTGCCCATCCCTGAGTGGAAATCTGACGATATCTCCATGGAAATCATTCACGGGTTACATCGCTCACGCTCAGGGAAAGAATCAGTGTGTGTGATCGTTGGTCGCCTGACAAAGGTAGCCAGGTTCATCCCTATGAAGAAAGAGGTCCATGTGGATGTCTTGGTACGCCTCTTTGTGGAGCAGTTTGTACGGTACCATGGTGTGCCAAAGACAATTGTTTCTCACCGGGATGGTTGTTTTACCTCAAAGTAGTGGAAAGTTGTACATGCGTACTTGGGTTCGCGCCTTACCTTTAGCACAACATTTCATCCTCAGACGGACAGGCAGTCTGAGATGACCATCAGAACATTGGAGGACCTATTAAGGTTGTGTGTGTTGGATAGAGGAGAGCCGTGGGAAAGGCTATTACCACAGGTAGAATTCTCCTGCAACAACAGCCATCAAGCTAGCATCGGTATAGTACCCCATGAAGCCCTTTATGGAAGAAGGTGTAGAACTTGCTTGTCTTGGGTGCAGGATGAGGACCGAAGCTATTAAGACTCGAGTACATTGATGATACTGATGCGGTTGTTAGACTAATACGGGACCGCATGTTTGAGGCTGAAAGTCAGCAGGTGAAATATTATAATGTAAAGCACTGGATGGTGGTATTTCAATTGGGTGACAAAGTGTGTCTAAAAATCCAGCTGATGCATGGAGTGTCACGGGTGCGAGGTGTGAAAAAGCTCAGCCTAAGGTACGTTCGGCCTTACACTGTGTTGGAAAGAATTGGCCCTTTGGCCTATGAGTTGGAGTTACCCCAAGAGCTACAGAATCTTCACGACGTGTTCCATGTGTCGTCACTTCGAAAGGCGCTGTTATGTCCCGATCAATATATCCCCACCACTGATGGTGTAGTGGTGACAGATAGTTCTGTGCGACTAGAGCCGGTGCGGATCGTAGAAAATGAGACAAGAATTTTGCGCCGCAAGAGTGTTCCTTTGGTGAAGGTCCTGTGGTCTAATCATGGGAAGGAGGAGTATACATGGGAGCCGGTGGACTTGATGCAAAAGCGCTACCTGGAATTGTTTCCTCAAGGTAATTTTTAAAAGCATATTTTATGTTGTTTTATGCTTTTCTCTCGCCCCATAGCCTTAGCCTGATTTCGGGGACGAAATCTTTTATTTTATTTATAGGATTTGTAACGCTCTGATTCGCGCTAGGCCCCTCGTGCGCTTTTTTGAGTCAGGAGAGCTAACTTGGGCTTAGGGAAGTGCTGACAGCTGGGTTGCACTTGTAACAGGGAGGAGAAGTCAGTCCAGAGTGAGACACAGGTAGAGACAAGGGCATGTCCCTACCCGTGTGTGTGAGGCCAGCTCTCGAGTAGACGGCTCTAGTATGTCTAGAGAAGGACATGGGTAGTGACACGGTCATGTCACTAGCCGTGTGTATGAAGACATATTAGAGACACGTCGTGTCCCTACCCATGTATCTCCAACCAGTTGTTCCCGAGAAGGATACGGGTAGAGACACGGGCGTGTCCCTACCCGTGTGTCCAACCAACACTCGAGTCGACGAGTCGAGTTATCCCAGAGAAAGATATGGGTGGTGACACGGGCGTGTCACTACCCATGTCTATGCGGACATGGGTAGAGACACGGGCGTGTCCCTACCCGTGTCTGTCGAGTAGAGCTCGACGAAGTGTGTCCCGAGGAGGACACGGGTAGAGACACGGGCATGTCCCTGCCCGTGTGTGCCCAGTAAAACCTAACGAAGCGTGTCCCGAGCAGGAGACAGTCAGCAACACGGCCGTGTCACTTGGACACGGGTAGATACACGGGCATGTACCTATCCGTGTTTGTGTATCAAAACGGCAATCGAACCGTCAGCGACGTTCCACCCGAGCAGGACACGGGTAAGGACACGGGCGTGTCCCTACCCGTGTCATTTTCACATGAAAAGGTGAAGTGAAACACTAGCCATTTTTCATTCTCATTCTAAGCACTTTTCTCTGGAAAAATTGCTGCAGAGGAGGAAGAAGGTGCTGGAGCAAGTCTTCATCCCGTGAAGAACCGCCGTCGCCGAGGAGAAGAAGATGCTGCCGAGAAGAGTGACAAGATCCTTGGCCGGAAATGGTGGAAATGCCGGAAATGAGGTGAGCTTTCTCCCCTCTCCCTTGATGCTAGATCTTTAGTTATTTCGTAGGAGATATATCGACTTAAGAGAGTCTAGATGCGAGAGGAGAAGTTTTCTAGGAATGGCCATGCTAGGATTTGTGTCGTAGGGATTAGTTGTCTTCAACCTCTCCCTTATTCTATGGGATGATAGAACATGGTTTCGTGGAGAAATGTGGTCTTTTGAGGGTGAATAAGGGAGGAGGAAGTCTGGATGTGATTTTTGTAAATCGGCTTGAGGAGGAAGATGAACCAATGCCGTTCATTTCACCTTAAGATGCGTGCAAAAATATGTGTTCTGCATGCAGCGATCTTCATGGTTATTTTCAAGTGTGATACGTCCAGATCTGGGCTTTTGCTTAAACAAGAAAGTTGTAGCCACTGTAAATACATTTCCAATGAGTAGTTACGCGCCTTCACCTGATTTTTGTAGCCTCAGGAGTCTCCGGTCGAAGGTGCTATCCTGATGGTGTTCTGTACTTAAAATTCTGAGTTTGGTATAGAATTAGGTTTGGTTTCGGTAGAGACATTGTAGCAAATTAACGTAGGGGCTGGAGAATTCCTTTATGTCTAAACGTCATAATTTAATGAGTGATGAAATTGTTGGATGGATCCCACGTAGACAATTGGAGAAGATAAACGTGCTTGAGTGAATCTATTTGGTAGAAATTAGTGAATTGAACGGTTTGACGTATTGGTAATATTGGAATGATTTCAATATGAGTAATATTGAGGGCGTAATGATAACGGTAATATGTCGATTAATGATGAGATTGACTCGAATTTGTGTACCTGTTCGGTGGTGATTGTTATGAAGAAATGATCGTTGCTATTTAGATTATTGATTCATGTGCGCACAAATGATTTGAACTTGATTAAAGAATTGTGTATATAATCTTATTGACTGCACTGGTTCGGGTAAGGTTAGGAAGCAACATAGACGGACGGTTGGGCTTGGTCCACGGTGTTCATTTCCCGAGGCTCCTTCCGTGCCGAGTGGACGGTTGGGCTTAGTCCTCGAGCTTTCTCCGAGGCTCCTTCTGTGCCATGGTGATGTGCAATTGCATGCTATGTGAGTCGACACGCGGTGTCATAATACTGAGTTAAGGATAGTGTGGCAGGTCTACGGGCTCGCCAGTTGTCACACCGACAGGAGTTGACAGATATACTTTGAGCGGTTGGGCTTGGTCCTCGGTGTTTAATTCCCGGGGCGCCTTTTGTGCCAAGTGAACGGTTGGGCTTGGTCCTCGTGCTTTTTCCGAGGTTCCTTCCGGGTCACACAAGGCTAGTTCGGGGTTTGGTTCTCGGTGCACATCTACCCGAGACTCCCACTGGGTCGTAGTACGCATGGGGTTCCGATGTTGTGTTCTTAGCATTGAGGCGTACGAAGGCCTAAGCGAAGTAGTGTGGATACCCGCTTAGTAGTAGAGAAGCCCTCTCTGTTGTCACTACCTAGCAACGCGGTTGATGCTTGAGAGGTTAGCTACCTGCTCAGAAAGTGTGAACTTCAAGTATGTGTCGACATAGCGGTTGCATGTGTGTGATCTTGGGTGAGTCATTGCATTGTATACATACCATTACAATACATTGCATAAATAAGATCCTCATCGTATAATTTTGTATGGGCACTCCTATACGATCAGTTACTTTACTATTAAACTGATCCTTAACATATAAGTCTGTATGGGCATTCTTATAAGTTAAGTTACTTTCCTGTTTTAGATTTATATACTTAATGGAATGATATAGCTTGTGTACAATTGCTAGAGTAGACTTCTATTAATCATGTTGTACACTTCTTCTATTACTGCTCAAGATATATGTACTTAATCCATCTGCTTGTACCTGCTTATCACTATTTATATATTGTACCCTTGTTCCTTTCTCCGCCCGATGCCGAGGAGTCGCCGGGGGAGCGGATGTGAAAGCTACTTAGTCTTTTGACTAATGGTTGCAACGTCTTCATGTTTAGGAGGAAACCCCGTTGGTAGAGCAGCCGCAGACTATGCAGCAGGACAGCCAGGCCAGGATAATAGGGCCTGAAGGGAACCGTCGGTTATCGATGTGAGTTTTGAGAGTTTTTGATGTAGTCGTTTGGGAATATTTTAGCTGTACTCTGATACTTTAGAAACTTGTTGTAGCTTCTTGTTTTTGATGTACTTTTGGACTTATATTATGCTTGTGTGTGGTTTGACTTATAAATTATATTTTGGTCAGGTTGGCATTGATTGATATTGGATGTAGCCGGTGGAATAGGTGTCTTGTGGTACAAGTTAGCCCGTGTGCTAATGCTACCGCAAGGCGGTTGTTCTAGGCATAAGACCTCCTTCGTGCCGTTTTTTGTGTTCCAGGAGGGGGGTCTTATAGGTGCGCTCTAAGGCGACGAATTTGGATGCACATAACCCTATTCCAATAGTTCTTGAAGTTGAACCTACAGTTCTACCATCTCCCTAAGCGCTAACTGATATGGAGAGCATGACACAGGTTTGGCACCTGGCACTAGCTCAATAGTGAAGTCTATATCCCGCTGAGGTGGGGCTCCAGGGAGATCGCCAGGGAACACATCAGGGTACTCGGATACCACTGGGATGCTGTCCAAAGGATGCTTATGCTTCGAAGCCTCCACTAGCGTGAAGAATAGCTCGGCACCAGCACGAACTGCCTTAACCACCTGAAGAGCAGACATCAAAGTCTTGCTCGACCCTTTTAAGCCCACAAATGTCATCTCACGACCAGTTCCAAACTTGACCTCCTTGTGATTGCAATCAAAATATGCATGCTGCTCCGAGAGCCAATCCATACCAAATATCACGTCGAACTCCAGCAGCGGCAGTAACAATGCTTGCAAGTCGAACTCCTGACTCCCAATACGTATCTTTATGCCAGAGACCTTATCCGAACACATTGAACACCCATTCGTCAGCAACACATCCAGTTTTTCCTTTGTCATCGAAGAAGGTACTGTGATGCGCGATATAAATCCTTCAGACAAAAAGGAGTGTGAATCTCCCGTATCAAAGAGTTCTCTCGCCGGACTATCACAAATCAAAATAAAGCCTATACAAGCAGTAATAAGCTAACACGCGCAAGGTAACAACTATTTAAATCTAACATGCTATAAATTTAAACCGTACCTATCACCACATCAGCTTGCTTTATGGCCTCATGCTGGCCAAGATTATAGACTCTATGTTGAGCCGGATCATAATGGGATGCGGTTGACTCCACTGTCTTGCCCTTCTCCTCATAGGTTGCTCCCATCTTCCTCTCAGACTTTGGACGTCCGCTTCAGCAGTCTCGGGCAAAGTGTCCCGGCTTTCCACAATTATAGCATGTGCCTGGGGTTTGGCTTGTAGTTGCCCCTGAAGCACCGGAAGAAGGGGCTGGACTTGAAGTCCTAGCCTTCTTATGGAACTTATGATACCCAGAGTTCGAGTTAGTCGGCACCTTGAACTCTATCTTCTTAGCAACAGAGTCTCTCTTCGCTTGTACATTCCTCAGATCCTTCTCCAAAGACTGGTCCATATTGACCATGGTCACGAAGCCCTACGTTATAGGCCCCAAGAGTAGTAGCCTTAGGTAATCCCTCAGACCCTCATAGAATCGGTTTGTCTTACACTCCTCATCGATGAATGTAGAGCTAGAATACCGACCCAACCGTGTAAATTCATGGAGATACTCGTCCACCCTACTCTCCCCTTACGTCAACTTCTGGAATTCATTATCCATCGTAATCCTCTGAGCCGAGGGAAGGTAACTTGACAATAATAGTCTCGAAAATTCCTCCATCGAGACGTCCGTGAGTTGCCTTCCTCTCAGGTGATGTAGCTCTAAACTTTCCCACCATAGCCTTGCATCTCCATCCAAAATGGAAAGTAGCTATGGTGGTCATCTGCCACTCCTCCATTTCTGTAGCTGTCAAGACTCTCTTCACTCGGGAGAGCCAATCCTCAGCTTGGAAAGGGGTTCCAGTCCCCCAGAACACCGGAGGATTGAAGCCCATAACATGCTTGAGCTGCTTTTTGCTTGCTCTCGTATTTACCAATGGCTCCAACAATACTTGCTCCACTCTTCTCGGTTCCGCCGCTTGAAGCGGTACCTGCTCCACTGCAGGGGTAGGCTGCTGCATTTGCCTTACAGGCTTGGCATTTATCATAGCGAACACCGCTTCAGCCACCAATCTTATGGTTTCTGCCGAGGGAGGTATTGCAGGCACATCATTTGGTGCGCTACTTGCCTCAGAAATCGGACGTTTTGACAGCCCTGCACCACTCCTGGTGACTTATAGTCCTACAAAACACCATTAAGTGACCAAACAATATTGCAAAAAGCAATTATAGGAACACTTAGGTTCCCCAAACATGTGTATTTTCATTCTTAAGTGGACATTCATGGGTTCTTTTTATGTTATAACGATGATGCACACACATGTGCTCACCACCTCTTAAAAGAATTCGACCACGAATTCATTTAAGTTGACCGGAACCGGTAATCTGATACTAAATTGTAACACCCCCTATCTGTCACATAACATATAGCAGTAGGTCCAGCCGGGGCCCGACGCCATATACCACAGACAGACCGAAGGGTTACGCAATGAAATCATCCTTCCAATAACCAACGTCCTACACAGAGTACATTCTAGCGGAAGCATTTTAAATGTTGCAAAATAAGAACCCAGCCACAGCATGAATGTCCACTAACATTAACAACCCAACTGAAATGAGCGTACAAATACACAAGTACTTGGACTTATAGCCTTACAAGAGTTTACTTATACAAATAATGTCTTCCAAACCTCGGCACGTAGGCTGGTCAAACATGAATTAAACATTCATAAATATGCTTTCGAGGGTCGGCTCAGCAATAAGGGCTTTTTGTCAGCTATTTGCCACTAGGCTCAGCAGCACCTACAAGCAACAATCCACCGAAGTGGTGGCAAACAAAAGCAACGGTCATCTAAAGCTGACCAAATTATAATGACCCCGCCCCTTAACTTGGGGCGGCGATGCTCCATACCTGCACTTTTATAGCATAGCAAAATAGTATAGTGTAAATACACTTCATCACAGGCATATGCATGCACGACCACACACCTCGTGCTCTCAGGGCACATTCTCGGTGAACCCGGTCAAAATCCGCCGTCTCACCACCGCCCCTTGGACGGCAAATCTCGTGAGCATTATGGTCTTTCCGGCCTAAGCCTGAGACCCTCCATCTATGCCAACGGCGAGTACCATGTACCGTAGGTCTCTCTAACCGAACGATATATAGCGGGTACGGTTCCGCCTAACACGTTGCTCACACCGCAACGTCAATTTATGCCGTCTGCGTGTGTCAAGCATCCCCGAGTACCAATTCGATCACACACTTTACATAACCCAATTATGTGCAAGTTGGCTCCCAGTCCACCAAGATGGCAGAATCACGCATCTGCCCAGTTTTTTTTGTGCACCTTAGAGTTAGTCCCCAAGGTTCCCTGTTGCAATCTACCGAGTAGAAAACCCGAAAAACAACCATCAGCACAGAGTCTTCTTCGGCCTTTCATGCAATGCAACATCACCGATCCAGACCAACTTGTCTGGGTAGGCTTCACACAACATGTCTATGTTCGTACTTCAATTGCGGACTCTATATGCAAAACAACGGGGCGTATTCATGTCTACCCGAAGGAATACCTCACACTCACAGCACACTCGTGAGAGCGGGCTTCCTATGCAAAAGAAAAGAGGACTTCACATGTCCAAGATGAGAATTTTTACCCGTGCGTTTCTCTTTGACTCCATGAAGATCTAGACGGATGAAAAGCACCACAACGTCCTCTCCTACGTAGATCCGAACTCGGCTTGTGATTTGCGGCCTCGAAGCTGCACTGGCGACCAGAACTCTCCTTCTCCTTCTTCCTTGCTCTTCTCTCTCTCTCTAGGGCTTTAGAAAGAGAATGCTCAAAGGGAAATGAGTGTTTCAAACGATATTCTCGGACTAAACCCAGCAATAACTAGCCTATGCCCTTGGATCCCAAAAGAAGGAAACGGACGACCACATTTCGCACTTAAAATCAACTTCCTGGGCCGAACACGGCTTGTGACACACTCGTGTCCAAGGGTGTGTGCCTCAATCGACGCTGAAACTGTCATATCTAGAGTAGGATACGGGCTCTCGACACGCCTTTGTCACACTTGACACGCCCGTGTCAATCAGTATACGCCTGTGTTGCGCGGTGTGTTCCTCCATTGACACAGGACCAAAACCATCCCGAAGAGAACACGGGTTCTCGACACGCCCGTGTCAAATTTGACACGCCCGTGTCAAGTCGAACACGCCTGGGCTCCAGGCCGTGTTCCTCCACCGACATAGCTCGGCTAACAGCACGAGCAGGACATGGCCCTGGACACTCCCGTATCTCAGTTTATGTTCTCTATCTCAAGCACATTTCATTAATGACTCGAGACGATCGTCAAACCCGAGCTCGACACGGCCCTAGAAACACCCGTGTCCCAAGCCGTGTAACCCCTACCAAGCACCAAACATGGTCTTAAACACTGCCCATCCCTCTTTTAGGTTTTGGGGCGTTACAAAAGCAATGTTTTGCTCCTTCCTTCCTAATGAGGAGGTATTCTGCTCAGCTGCTTCTCTTGCCTTTATAAGATGCTCATAAGATTTGAGCTTGCCTAGAAGAGGCTCAGTAGATATTTCAACTAGGCTACTGGCCTACTTAATTAGCCAGATCCTAGAATCCCATGAACTAGGGATGCACATTATGATTTTATCATTTATCTCAGTCAGTGAGATATTCTTGTCCAGGTTCTTCCGCTCATTGATGATTAAGCTGAGCCTATTGTACATGTTAGCCACTAACTCAGATTCATATTTCTTGAGATTTTCATATTGAGAGATGAGAATAGATCTTCTGTCCTTTCACTCATAAGTTGATCCTACAACAATTTGGTTTAGAGAATCCCAGATGTCCTTAGCTGATGTGCATTCAGCTACTTTTTGAAATATGTCATTGACATAGTCTGAGCTAGGATGTTCATGGCTTTAACATCAACCATCTTCAACTTTTTATGAGCATCTGCCCACTCAGGTGGTGGAACTGCTGAGGTACTTATTCAAGTCATTGCAGAAGGAGTAGGGGGACCTGTCAAGATAGAGCTAAAGATATCTTCATCCTTTGAATTCATGTACAATCTGATCCTTGCCTTCCAGATTGCAAACTTATTCAAATTATAGACTGGAGGTCTGGTGCTTCAATATTCTTTATTCTATGCCATGATATGAGAGAGACACTAAAGATAATAGGATCTATCAAAGATCTTTTGGTACAGGTGTTAGCCTGTGAAACCAAACAACCTTACCCTTTGATACCAATTGAAAGTGAGGGATATATCTGCTTAACTCTATATGGGGGGTGAATAGAGTATTTCAAAACTTTAATTAATTTTTACAGCGGATTAAAATAAGTGATGAGTAAATTTATAAAGAGAGAATAAAAACAAAACAATCACAACACACAGAGATAAACAATAGAGAAATCAGACGACACAAGAAATTTATAGTGGTTCTCCTAAACTTAGGTACATCCACTCTTCTACCACCCTGGTAGGAATCCACTAATAGGTTTTTGATAAGGTGTCCTTCCACCACAGGTTTTTGCTGAGGTGCCCTATCAACACAAAATCAATTTTTTCAAGGGAGATCTCACAACCCTTTTGAGATTTTGATCAGGTGCCCAAAACCCAAACTAAGTCTTTTGATCAGGAGACTTAACAACCAAACGGGTTAACTTTTGAAGGGAGTTATAACCCTATACACAGTTGGAAATGAAAAGTGATGTTGTCTTCTCTTTCTCAAACAATTGAGAAGTCTTTAGTGGATGATGTTGTCAAAGCTCCCCCTGAGATGAAAAAGAGGGTTCAGGAAGATGAGAGCATTGCACAGGGTGTAGGCCTTGATGCAGATCTTCAGAAACTTCTTGGACTGGTGTTGATGAGTTGTCCTTTTGAAGCCTAAAGTAGAAACTGAAGAAAACTAAAGATCTATGTGTTGATGTTCTTCTTCAATTTCTTGTAGACAACAATCTGTTTCTCTGTAAAACTTGTATCACTTGTTGAGTAAAAAAATCTCTTGTCAATCCCATCTTGTTCTGTCTGAAGAGAAGAATTTGCTTTTTATATTCTGAAGGATTTCTTCCATTTGAAATTTGAATTCCTGAATTTAATGCTGAAATCCTAGGAGTTAAACGGTTGGAAATTGTCTTAAATGTGTTTCCTCAACTGTCTCAGTAAATAAGTCAAATAATTACTCTATGAAATCCATAATTAATGTTGCCAAGCAACAGCCATATTCTTGAGAATATGAGCATTAATTATCAGAGAATTACAGCCTTAGAATAATCCAAACTGAAATCAAAATGAGAGAAAACACAAAACTGATACTGAGAGAAATCGGCAAACTCAGGACAGATTTCGTCGACTTGAACTTCAAGTTTGTTGAGCTGGGAAATTGTCTTCATCGAGCTAAGCTCAGAGAAAGTTGATCTGGAAAATAGTCTGTCAAGGATGAGCTCCAAGTTCGTCGAGCTGAGATAAAATTTTGTCGACCAGAGAAATTGAGAGAAGATGGAAGATCGTCGACCTGAGCTCCAAGTTTGTTGAGCTCGGCTCAGAGTAGAGACTCTGAGTTCATCAATCTACGATCGACGATCATCGATCTGGGTTTGAAGAACTTCAAACTGATTCTCTGAACTCATAAAGACTATTATTCTTCTATGTTTGGATCTCTGATTTCTTCTGAGGGCTGTGAAAGTGATGTGTTATATATGAAATACTCTAGAGGGGGGGGGGGAATAGAGTATTCTTAAATTCTTAAAATCTTAAAATCTTTTACAGCTTTTGCTGTAATTGAGAAAGTGCATAAACAATTTAATAAAATATAAACACAGCAATCCTAGAAAGCACAAACACAGCAAGAACAAAAAGAAGGGGCAACCACACAACACAAGAAATTTATAGTAGTTCCCCAACCTGGGTACATCCACTCTTCTACCATCCTGGTAGGAATCCACTCAGATTTTTGATCAGGTGCCTGACACCAATGAACTTTTGATCAGGTGCTCAAAAACCAAACCTCAAGTCTTTTGGTCAGGTGACTTGGAACCAAGAATAACTTTTGAAGGGAGTTATAACCCTGTATACAGTGGGGGGTGTGAGATGATGTTGTCTTCTCTTTCTCAATATACAACTGAGAAGACTTGTGGATATGATTTTAGCAAATGGCTCCGCCTGTAATGTAGAATGGTTCAAGGAAATTTGGAGCTTTTCTTCAGGGTGATAGGTCTTCAATCTTTAAGCCATGACCAGAGAGATCTTCAGGAACTTCTTGATAGATGGAATAGTTGTTGTTCTTTGAAGTGTCCTGGAGAGTTAAAGAATGAAGACTCTTGATTTTGATTGATTGTTCTTCTTCTTCAGGTAGCAGATGTTTTTCTGGTCTAGTGCTTCTTGAGTTGCTGTATCAGAGTTCTGTATTGAGAGTGAACAGAGAAAATCCTTGATTCGGACAGATTGTATTATTGACTGTCTGTATCTATGTTCTATTCTTCTCTACAGGAAAAGAGAGAAAATCTCTTTTATATTTCCTATCAAAATTGTATTTCGAAATTTGAATTCCTCTGCAATCAATGCTGACGGTCTTGAGAATAAACTTCATTGATATATTTCACCAACTGTTCCATGAAAAACGACAAGCAATAATCCTGGAGAAGACCATAATTAATGCTTTGTCTAACGGTTATATTCAGAGAATATTGAAGCATTAATTAATCAGAAATTTATGCATTAGGAAAGCGACAGAACATAGGAAATGATTAAGTCTGGATTCGTCGAACAGATAACAGAAATCGTCGAGCTGAGTCCACAGTTTGTCAAGCTGAGAAGCTGTGTTCGTCGACCAGATGTCTTCTGCTCGTCGAGCTGAGTTCCAAGATTATCGAGCAGAGAGTAGAACTGCATTGATTAAAAACTTTGACAATTCTGTGTATGGAGTTCGTCGAGCTGATAGCAAATTTCGTCGAGCTGATAACTTGTTGACATAACTTATGGGGAATGTGTCGACACAAGTCCTGGGTGTTGACATAATTACTTCTTGTCTTGACATGGCTGTTGTGTTGACAGAAATTTTGAGTGTGTTGACATAAGTCCTGTGTGTCCACATAATTGCTGTTGGTGTCGACAAAAGTCTTGCTACTGGTGTTGACACAAACTTCTGGTGTGAAGTGTTGAAGTATCCAGAAATTGTCGACCTGAGAATCTGTTTTGTCGAGCTGAGAATCTTGAATTCGTCGACTGAAGATGATTCTGGACTTAGAAACTGAGAAACTTCTAGAATAATAAGTTGAAGTAGAGAACCCAGAAATCGTCGATCAGAGAACTAAGTTCGTTGACCTGATTCTAGAGAACAAAGTTTGGACTTAGAATGTGAAGGTAGAGTCCAAAGATCGTCGACCTGAGAATCAAGTTTGTCGAGCTCAGCTCAGAGAATTTTCTCTGAGATGATCGAGCTGAGCATGACAATCGTTGACCTGAGTTCGACGAACATCGAACTCATTTTACTGAGTCTTTTGAAAATCTCTAAGTCTTGAGTCTCTGGCAGTCTGATGATGTCTGGTCCATGTGATGTTGAAACTAAGTACTTTTCCTAGACTCTAGGACACAACTATGACCCTGGCTATACAAGATGGGTCACAAGATCCTAACTTAGTGAACCTAGCCCAAATCAAACTTGGGATCCAACAATATCCCCCTATTTGGGTGAGGTCACTAATTACAAACTCATACTAAACTGAAAATAAAGAAAGCAGGAAAACATATATCTGACAGAGAAAAATGAACACATTCAGCAGACATATATATACAGATATGCTTTGTTCATAAATAAGAAAATAGTTTAAAAAACATAACAAAAATTAAATAACTTAGAACTCATTTTTTTTGTGTCTTCTCTTTTGGCTTCTCTTCTTTGCTCTTGTCTCCAGGCTTGGTAAAAACAATCTCTCTATTTGGATCAGAAGCTTGCACTTTGGTCATGGTCATATCACCAGCCCCTATAATCTTCAAAGATGTGGCTCTGGGGACTACTGCTTCTGGGTGCAATTTCATGTAATCATCAACATTGAAAAATTTGTTAGCTTTTTCAAACCTCTTAAGCTCTTCTTTCCTGTATTTTGACATTGTTGTATATTCTGAGGGATCCTTTCCTTCAGCTCTCGCTTTGTTGATCATTGAAAGGCCAACAAGTTCTTGGAATCTGGCCATCCTAGCTGAAGTACCTATTTCTTGATCTTCAAAGGGTACAGGAGGAGAAGGAGGTCTGTTGGAGCTTTCAGCTTATTGATGTTCCTGCTTTTGTTGAGGATGTTGCTGCTGTTGTTGAGGCTGGTGCTGCTTGCCAGAAAGATATTGTCTTTGCTAGCTGCTTTCTGAAAATGAGGACCTACCTTGATGTCTTTGATAAGTTTGAAATTGGGTAGTCCTTTGAGAAGTTGAACTTGAATCACCAACAGCTGGAGGAGGAGGAGGAGGAGGGTCCCTTCTATATTTCTGAGTTGGAGGAGAGGAGTATCTTCTACTTCTCTTCCTCTCTTTCTGTTCATTTTTAGATAACCACATCCAAGATAGCATCCCTTTATATGGAGTTATATTCTAAAGGATATAGTAGGGCATGTCATTGGTTTGATTTGGTTTAGGAGCAGGAGGAGGAGGTGCTTTCCTCTTCTTAGACACTTTCTTCTTATTTGGATCCTCATATGAATCCTCATCCTCCTCCTCCTCATCATCATCAGATCCCTGAGGATTATCATATATATCATTTAAATCCTTCAGTGCCTCAGCAGAAATGATAGGCTTCTCAGGTTTAGATGGAGCTGGAGGAGAAACATCAACAGGAACTGAAGAACTAACTCTGACAGTGCTTTCAGCAGCTGCCTTATTCTCTTCTTCAATGTCAGCCAAGATCAAGGCATCAAGATCTGGCATTGGAGAGTCATCCATAACAAAACTGGGTGCAGCAATAATTTTTGGATGGGATGGGATGACTACAGGTTCTGGAATAACAAAACTGTCTCTTAGTTGCTTGCCAACTTTAGGACTGATAGGGGAAGAATATGGAACAATAGCTAAAGATGGTTTAGTATAATCTGCTGGAGGGAAGCTCAAAAATGCAATATCAAAAACTTTCAACAAATATTCTAAATCTACTGTGGGATTAATGATGAAATCACCAACAGTAATTATCTCTTCTGGAGCTGACTCCTATATATCCATGTCAGTCTCAACAAAATGAATAAAATCAATAAAAAACTGTATCTTCTGCTGTTGCTGCCTCTACATCTGCTGGAGCTGGAGCTGCTGAAGCTGAAACTGCTGTTACTACTAGAGCTGCTACAGCTTCTTCATCAAGCATATCCCCCTGCCTTGTTTCAGTAATAACTGGAGCCAGGCCCCTAAATGAAGAGGGAGCAGCAGAAAGGGCAGAGATCTGGGCAGAGAGAGAGGAAATGGAAGTAGCAAGAAGTGTAATGGTCTTTGCTATGAGATCTTTGAGGAGGGGTGTGATGAGAGCAATGACAGAAGAGATGGTGGAGGGGTCCAGTGTTGGAGTTGCAGTTGGTGTTTCAGATGGTGGTTGGGTGGAAACAGTTGGATGAATGGTAGATGTTGGTGAGGATGGAGGAGGATAATCTTGCATTTGGACATCCTGGATGAATTCATATGGAGGAGAAGTGGGAGGAGATGATATTAGATTGAAGGATGGTATGGAGGATAAGTGTGGTGGAAGAGGAGATGAAGGTGGTGTTGGAGAAGGGGAGAGTTGATGATATTCCTGAATAGGGGAAGAAGGGATGTCTATGATGTTGAAACCGAAATCTCGGTCTCCTGTGGAGTTTGCCCTCGGGAAAGGGGTGATCGCGCGCCTACTTCACTCTGCAAGCAAAACAACAAAAGGGAAAAGTGAAGAACCTACACAAGTGCTCGGCGGGGAGGACCCACCATACACCCGGAAGATTTGAGAGCGCTTCCCCTCCTTAGCCAGAGGCCGAGCTAAGGTACCCTTAGAAAGCACTTGAAAACTGGAGCATTAGAGCATAGGAAGCATGCCTTCTAGGGTACCCCTTGGGTACTATTTATAGTTTTCAGAATCTGAACTGCCAATAACCAAACTGAGCTGACTTGAAGTTACCAGAAAACCATTGGCTGGGTCTGCCAACTGACAAACTCCGTTGTTTTGAAGGGCTACATGCACACCAGTGGGGGCAAAATAGTAAAAAGTACCTCATATATCTGGGAAGCTGGGGAGCCTGGCCACCTCGGCAGATCCTGCTCGCCAGCTGGTGCCGAGCTCCATTGCGAGAGCGCGAGCTGGGACGGTGAGCTTGCCCATCCGTCGGTCTCCATTAGTCGACCTCAGCTCGACGATTATTAGACTAGCTCGGTGAATGCCGAGCTCACGGTCGACGAATGCCGATCTCCCGTTCGACGAATGTCGAGCTCGGGCTCGGCTTCTCTATCGTCGAGCTCGCCCACTATTTTCAGCCCGATCGGTCTGGTTCCTAGCGACCATATCCGCCGGACACGGGGTTATACATAATCCTCGCTATTTCTGAGCTTGGTAAAGCTCGGAAAGAAACATCCAACCCCAAGTGTTCGGCTAGCGCGAGGTGGACTGGAGGGAATCTTTGGGTGGGGTCCACCTGCGGCTATATATATGCACCTGCGTACTTGCCTGACTCTTGCTATTCCCTTTGCTCTGGCCCTACCAAGATGTCGATCCCCAAGGAGATCCAACAGCGCCTTGACCGAGCTCGCCAGGCCTCTGCAGCTCACGTAGCCACCCTGACGGCGGTCCCAGCCACTGTGCTGCAGGGTGTCTCTGCCGAGCCTAGCTCCAAGAAGATGAAACTGTTCCCTCAGGCGGTCGACCCCATCTTCGACGACCTGAGGACAACCTTGGAGCACGGGACCGGCTCCTCCACTCTGCCTGCCTCTGAAAAGGGGAGGAATATTATCGACAACTGCGACGGCCCAGACAGCCGCCCTGATGGTGTAGAAGACGCCGCGCCACGAGACGCCACCCCGCGAGCCAAGACCACTCTTTGGGACTCGCGGTTCAAGACTCCGGAAAACCGCCACCGGGGGCCATCCCCTCCCTTTGCGACCTTGGGGTTGAGCTCGTAGAGGTCGAGCTCGCCGTTGCGCGCCCCCACTCCTCGGGAAGCTGTCATGACCGCGGGGGCGGGTATGGGAACCATTCCTACCCCGGGATTCGAGCTTCTTCTACCGGGGTCTTGCGGCCCAAGTCGCGGCAAGGATCTGAGGTTCATTCCTCCCCGCATCTCCATCGAGCTGCCGAGCTCATCCGGTCAACTTTTCTTGGATTCCTGCCTCATGCGCTTTTCCTGCATTCCTCTTTTTGCTGATGTTTGTCTCCACAGTTCCCCCCAGCCAATCCGCTGTCGAGGAATCTTCGCGGGCAGCTCACTACTCTCCCCTCCCCTCCCCAAGCTCACTGGACTCTTACATGGGCCCTGCAGTGGATCAAGGCGAGCTGACGAGGAGGGAGGTTAAGCTTCTCAAGAAGCTGGTGTGTGGTCTGCGCGAGGTGCAGGGGGTCAACGAGTCGCTACAACACGACTATGCGCACCTTGCTGATGAGGTGCGAAGCGGCCAGGCTGGCGAGACAACGTCCCCTTCCCCACTTCTAGATGAGATAGACGACGGCCTCTCGGTGGCGCAGAGAAATTCGGGGAGGATTCGAGAGCTGCTTCGCGCGCGGCAGTCTGGGGGGTGGGGGTTGCGAGACCAGGGTATATAAAGGGCGGCTCCTTTGCCGAGCCGACCGGTACTCGCCTCCTAGTGTTCCCCCTACTCGCGCGCCCCGCTTTTTTATTCCTGCACTCTATCTTTGTAATAAGTAACTTTAAAAAATTCTTGGACGTGCGGTATTTAAATAATATATTGCTCTGTTTGACTTAGCCTTATTTGGGACGCGCCGGAAGTCGGCGAGCTGGGGTGGCGAGTTGGGGTTGCCGAGCTGTGGTGGCGATTTAGGCCGATTAGACAACCTGACCCCAGATTTCATTTTCTATAAATAGCCCCACTCCACTAACCCCCATACTGCTGCTTTTATTGCTCTCTTTCTCTTTCTTTCTGCGCTTCTCTCCTCTTCTACTCGCGCCCCGTCTTCTTTCGCGAGCATGGGAAATACCAACCCCGACACTGATGGCCGCACCAGGTGCGCCCAACACTTCACCGATTACTGCTTCTTCGAGGGGCATACCAACGAGGAGGAGCTCGCGCAGTTTGTTGGCGAGCATGTTTCGAAGGGTTTCGAGGCACGCCGGCCGAGGCAGTGGGAGGCCATCAATACCTTCTATGATGACGAGCTTGCCTTCCCCATCTCTCATTTTGAGGTGGGGTTGCGCCTCCCCGTCTGGCCGGAGATCCGACAAATTTTGAAGTACTATGGCGTTGTACATGCGCAGCTAAACTCCAACGCCATCGCCATGATGGTGGCGTTCGCGAGCTACCTCCGGCGATAGAGGATATTGTTCAACCTGACAGTGTTCAGGAAACTCTTCTCTTATAAGGTGATGCCGGATTGGGTCTCTTACTTCGGGGCTCACTGATCAAAGTTTGCGAGATCGCGAACAAGCACCATAACTGGATTACCAGGATCGCATTTATCAAGGGCGATCTCGGCAACATCCCATACTCGTCGCAGCAGAAAGGCGAGGAGGTCTACCGCCCGCCGGCCATGTCCGACAACAATGTCGAGATCCACAAATACTTCCTCCACAAGGAATTCGAGGTCACCTACCTGCGAAGGGGCCTTGACGCGCTTCTTCCTGTCCTACCCGGCGAAGGTATTGATCTCCCCGTACTGCCGAGCTCGCCATATTACTATTGAAAGTGCTCTAAATTTTCCAATTTTTTTTTTCTTGCATGGGAGCAGTTGATTCCCGCGAACCCGCCATTTGCGGACTCGGTGTTGCACCCGGACCCCTTGCTCGCGAGAAGGTGGCGGCAGCCTGCAGAGATGAGGCGGCCTTCTCCCAACCCTCTTCCAGCAAGAGGCGGTTTGAGGATACGGGGTCGAACCCTCCACACCGCCAGCCATTATCAAAAAAGATGAAGAAAGCCATGCTCGCTCCGCGGGGGAAACAACATCAACAACATCAATCCAGCCCAATACATGAGCTCGCCCTAGACCATCCCCGACGCATCGCCGGAGAGCCCGCTGAAGGAGATTACCAGCAAGGGGCGGAAGGGTAGTGATGCTCCTGCTGCCGCGACGGCGATCTCCCCACCTCCTTCGGCGAAGAGGGCGTCTCGCGAGCCCGGGCACCGAAACAACATCCCCTCTTCAGCTTCGGGGGCGGTGGAAGGACTCGACAGGCGAGCCCATGGTGCAGTGGGATGAGCTTGCCCATCGGATCTCCATCTCCACCCTACATCCTTCCTGGCATGACCGCGAGCCCGCCACCGGCCACGCTTACACCCTTAGCTTAGTCCTCTATGGCCGCGAGGATGCCGAGGCCTATAAGAACATGACCCTACGACAGCTCGGCCATGAGGGTCTGTAGGCCCATCTGCGGGCCATGGATCTCGACCACATGCTGACCCGCCTTAGCTTCGTCCTCAGCAACCAACTCCAAAAAGCCGAGAAGGCTCGCGATGTCGCCAAGGACAAGGTCGCCAACCAGTTGAGGCGGCTCGGCATCGCCGAGGGTCTCCTCGCACAGGCCGCCAGCGGATTGGTGAGTATCGGGCTTCACCTTCTCTCTTTTATTTTGAAAAACTTTTGCGCCAACACTAATGATCTTTTCTTTTGTCAAGACGCCAAGGCCGCCGGGGAGCTGTGGGCTCACAATGTCGAGCAAGAGGAGGAGATCAGCCAGCCTCGCGTCCGTCTTGCCGAGCTGGAGGGGGCAAATGCGAAGCTGAAGGATGAGAACCTGAATCTCACGCCGCCGCCAAGCGGAGATCTTCTTAGAGTCCAGCGATGCCAATCCTACCCTCCCCTACAAAAGGCCAAGGGTCTTTGGCGAGGCCGACCTCGCCGAGAGGCTGCGGATCAACTCCGTCCAAGCTGCCGAATGCACCCTCCAAATGATGAAGGACACGAGGGTGCTGGTGGAGGGATGCAAGGAAATTTCGACCGAGGATCTGATGTCGAGCCTCTTCCCGGCGACGCCTCCCAGCGAGAAGGAAGACAGCCTTGACGCACTATTCGGGAAGGGTTTCCAGGATCAATCAGGTGAAGGGGAGGACCAGTCCGTGGGGGGTGGGGGGGGGGGGGGGGCGAGGCCAAAATGTGTATGCTTTTCTTTTGTTTCCTCGCCGAGGCGAGCTCCACCTGTAAATATCATTATTTACTGAAAAAGATTTTTGATCATATCCGAGCCCTTTTTTCCATCTCTTTTTGCTGTGTTTTGTATGTCCGTGAGCCCTTCCCCAGGCGAACTCACACAGACAGGTACTGCGAGTAGGATAGTTGTTAGGACTCGTCCACGAGAGAGTACCTTGAGTGCTCGGCAATTCCCAGGACTCGCCGCAGCTCGCTCGTGAGCTGTCCTTCGCCTTCTTAATCAAAAAATCGAACTCACTAAATTTGTCCAAGTAAAATAAAGCAGGGGTGGAGCGTCTCGGCGGGATCCGCCTCCCCTTGGCGAGGTCCAAGGGCCTGGCTTGCCAATTCTCAGGATTCTCCCCAGCTTGCTCCCGAGCTATCCATCATCTTATCGATGTGAGACCAAATTCTCTAAATATTCCTGAGTAAAATATAGTGAGGGGACGAGGTGGCCCGGCAGGACCCGCCTCCTCTTAGCGAGGTCCAAGGCCCTAGATTGCTGATCTTCTGCCGAGTCAGAGCCGAATTAACGGGCTCGGACTCGCCCATGCCGAGCTCTCCTCTCTTAGAAGGACCAATTTTGTTAGGCACTTCCTGGGGGGAGGGCAGGACTTCCCTGGGTGACCTTCAGCCCGTCAGCTAGGCGAGAGCCTGACAGCAGGATCTTCTCGAGGACCAAGGATGACACCGACTGACTTCCATCCCTACCAGCTAGGTGAGAGCCTGACAGCGGGATCTGCTCGGGGTCCACTACTAACTCCATCGAGTTACTTCCAGCCCTGCCAGCTAGGTGAGAGCCTGACACCGGGATCTTCGCGAGGCCCAAGGATGACACCGAGTGACTTCCAGCCCTGCCATCTAGGTGAGAGCATGACAGCAGGATCTACTCGGGGTCCACTACTAACACCATCGAGTGACTTTCAGCCCTGCCATCTAGGCGAGAGACTGATAGCGGGATCTGCTCGAGGCCCAA
Source organism: Platanthera guangdongensis (assembly GCA_039583875.1). Classification (NCBI taxonomy): domain Eukaryota; kingdom Viridiplantae; phylum Streptophyta; class Magnoliopsida; order Asparagales; family Orchidaceae; genus Platanthera; species Platanthera guangdongensis. Next base: position 120,769,085 of record CM077148.1, on the reverse strand, counting down.
GGATAACACCGAGTGACTTCCAGCCCTAACAGCTAGGTGAGAGCTTGACAGTGGGATCTGCTCGGGGTCCACTACTAACACCATCGAGTGACATCCAGACATGCCAGCTAGGTGAGAGCCTGACAGCAGGATCTGCTCGAGGCCCAAGGATGACACCGAGTGACTTCCAGCCCTGCCAGCTAGGTGAGAGCCTGACAACGGGATCTGCTCGGGGTCCAAATTCACTTCACTTCTTCATGCGAGCTCATTATGATAGCATTGGCGTGTTTAAAGAACTTTTATTAAAAATCAGAGCACTGCTTACATGTTTTAAGGAAAAAATCATTTCAAGCCGTTACCACTCCAGGTGAGACTTAGGGCCTCGCCCTCCACATTTTGGAGTCGATACCGTCCTGACCTTAGTGCTTCCTTTACAATGAAGGGTCCCTCCCAGTTAGGGTTGGGTTTCCCCACAGTTGCCGAGTTACCCTTCCCAGTTGCATCCACTTTGCATCCACTTCTTAGTACCAAGTCGCCTTCCATAAACTGTTTGACTCTAACGTGCTTGTCAAAGTACTTAGACATCCTCCTCTTCACCTCTTCTTTTCGGACGGCAGAAAGGTCCCGCAATTCTTCCACCATGTCGAGGGAAAGCCGCAGCTCTTCCTCGTTCTCCTCCTGTCTTTCTTCCCTGCCTTCTCCGGCCGCAACGACTCGAGGTGTCTGAATTTCAAATTCCACGGGGAGCACTGCCTCGCACCCATGGGAGACCTTGAACGGGGTCTCCCTTGTAGCTGTGTTGGGGGTGGTTCTTAGGGCCCAGAGAACCGCGGGAAGATGCTCCACCCAGCTCCCCTTCAGATTTTCCACCTTCTTTTTCAGAAGGTTGACAATGATCTTGTTCGTGGCCTCTACCTGCCCGTTGATCCTGGGGTGATGGACCGAGGCGAACCTGAGGTCGATTCCAAGCTGTTGGCAAAACTGGTGAACTCAGCACTGGCGAACTGGGGGCCGTTCTCCGTGACAATGGCCTGGGGCAGCCCATGGCGGCAGATGATCTCCCCCCAAACAAAGTTTCTGATAACCTGGGAGGTCACCTTGGCCAGCGCCTTCACTTCCAACCACTTGGAGAAGTAATCGATCATTACTAGTAGGAACCTTCTCTGCCCACTGGCCTGGGGGAATGTGTCACAGGCCGTGTCCCCTCTCTCGACACCCGACACTCGACACTCAACACTCGACACTCGATACTCGACACTCGACACTGCGGGACACGGCCCGTGACACGCCCGTGTCACGGGGCGTGTACCCCATTCGTCGAGCTCAACTCGACACAGGAAAATCGTCGAGTCAAGGAGGTCACGCCCAGGTCACGCCCTGGGTCACGCCCCGACACGCCCGTGTCGGGGGCGTTGTCACGCACAAAAATGACTATTTTTCCCTGTTTTGAAAAATGTTTTTGTGTCGTCCTAGACCATTTTGCCTTAAGAACTTTTTACCCTTTTTTGTTTGCTGTACCAGCAACTCGTTTGAGCAACCTTCCCCGGGCGCGAAAAAAGTGCAAGCATTCCCTAAGAGGCCGCACCGAGTCCCCATCTGGACTCCGGTTTGCTGGGGAATCGTGCAACTCGGCTACCAAAACAGCCCTCGCAAGCCCGCGGGTAAAACCATGCTCGAACACCGGTCAAAGCCAACGTAACGCCCATCAAGCGTATACAATCAAAAATCCGGGTGTTACAGACACGGGCGTGTCACAGGGTGTGTCAAGTTGTGTCGAGTGTCGACACTTTTGGTCGACGAGGTGTCGAGACACGGGCTACACGCCCTAGGTCACGGGCGTGACCGACCCGTCACGGGCGTGTACCCGGCCGTGTACTGTGTGGATAAACTTGGATTTTTGCCGACTTTCTGCGCCGCATAAGGTACTGACCTGTGTCACGGGCGTGACACCGGGCGGTGACTGGCCGAAAATCGACTTTTTCCAGTTTTTGTGTCGTTCATTTCCTTGATTCTGCATCAACGGTCCAGCTCTGTTCTGGAGAAAATAAGGCCGAAACAGAGTTCTCCTCCTCATTTCACCTTCTCTTCATCTTCTTCCAATCCAAAAGGAACTCAAGGGAGCAAGGGCTAAAGCAAGGCAAGGAAAGAGAGGAGCAGCCGTCGCGGCATGGGTCCGGTTCAGGCAAGCGCTGTTCTTTACCCTTGCCAATCTTCTTTCTTGTCTTTGATTGTGCAAATAGCTAGTTTTTCTCTTTCAAGTTTCCTAGCTTGTTCTTCTTGTTTTGGGTTCTCCTCACTCGCCTTATTATGCTCTTAACTTTCCCTATGCTAAATGACTTTGATCTTGCATGTTTAGTTTTGTTTAGTTCTCAAGTTTATGCTAGGTTAATTCATGTATTCTCTTGTTCATGTGATCATGTAGCTAATTTGATTCATGTCATGTAGCCTTTCAAATATATGTGATTCTTCCTTGATCAAAAAGCATGTGATTCTTGTTCCAAACATGTGATTTATGTACTTATCTTAATCAAACTCTTTCATGTGATGAAGTTTATCAAACTCTACGTTGGCAATTGGTCGTCATGTGTGAGGATGAAGGAAGGAAAAGTGGTACTTGGGTTATGGTGAGATGTGATTGTGGGGTTACGGTTAGGTTCGTTTATGGTGAGTTTTGCGAGGCAAAATGTGAACCATGGCCGAAGCATGTGTGTGCGGCTTTGGTAAGGGGTGGTGTGGGTGAAGTCTTTGTGGCCACCGGGTTTGGATTTGTGGTGTAGAGCACCATTTTGCCCCGATTTGGGCTGGCTTGTTTTGATGCGTTCCACTTTAGGGCTGCCACCAAAAGACCCTTGCTGAATCGCATGTAACCGCTGCTTATGGTTCACTCGTTTAGTTGTTTCTTGTACGAAGGATGATGGAATGTGCATGTGTTTTGCCTTTTTCTCCTGCGGGTGGAGTAGGAGTTGATGAAACTTGTACGCACTTGGTGCGTTTGGCATGTGTTTTGGTGCGTTTTCCACTTGTTTTATTCTCTCATTTTACTTAGATGAAACCTTGCTACGGGGTCGGTAAGGCCCTTCATGATATTGTATAAACATGCTGCTCTTCTTTTTATGGTATCTTCGAGGATTGCTGAGGTATTCTTTCTTGAATGCCTCAGGTGCAGGTTGTAGCCGGTTGAGCGGCTAGGTTTGTTGGTGGCGTTTCTTGGGAGCTAGCCGAGCTGACTTAGCGAGGTAGTTCTTTTCTTTGTTGTACAGACATACATGTGCCCCAATGGGTTCGTGTCAGCTTGTTGGCGCCCATTGGTGATTTCTTTACGTGTGATGTATGAATAATAGACTGCTAATGTGACTCATTTGGATGATGTCTTCTTGCTCTTGGGAAGAGTTATGGTAGGTTGCATTAGGTTTTGAAGCTAAACCAAACCTATTATTGTATCCATGCATAACATGTTTTGGTTACCAAACACTTATTTTTCCAAATGACGTAAACAAAGATGATTTCTTATAATAGTATAAATATAGACTGCATATAGGAGACCGTTATAATTAAACAAAGTATTTCCGCCGCGTACAAAACCATTTGTTTTATACCTAAGGCCGAGGGATACGGCCGTTAAATCCAAAGGTTTTCTTACATTTAACTGTTGAATTTCAACTCATAAAATAAGCGTCAAGGGTTGCCTGAACGTGTGCAGTTATCCCCTGCACGACGTGACATCATAACCTGTAGTTCCTCTTGCTCTGATACGATGTACTCATTGAGGAAATGCGGGTTGTGACAGAATGGTCCAACCAAATCCATTCCCCAAATGGCAAAGTGCTAGGGGCTATGATACTTTTGAGTCGCTGAGTCGGCTGTAGCTAAAGGGGACAAACAACTGGCATTTGTGGCACCTTCTTGCGAATTCTGTTGCATCGCGGCCTAGGGTGGGCCAGAAGTACCTCTGCCTGACAATTCTCCCTTCCAGGGTCTTACTCCCGGAGTGGCTCCCACACTCTCCGGAGTGGACTTCCTCCAAGATTCTTTGTACCTCCCCCTCGGCCACGCAACGAGCTAACATCTCCGAGAGAGTCTTCCTGTACAGTTGCCCATCCTGGAGGAGGTAATACGCCGACTTATGCCGGAGCTTCTTCTTATCTGCCCCCTCCTGGTACTCTCCCGTGGAGAGGAAGGTTGTGACAGGGTCCATCCATGAAGGCCGATGATCTATCTACATGAGCTCCCCCTCTTTGATGGAAGGGCGGAATAGGTCGGTGATGGTACCCCCCACCTGAGGAGCATGCTTTGCCAGTCAATCGACCTATTCATTCTCCTCCCGGGGCATGTACTGGATGGAAAAAGTTGGGAACGTGTCGATGACCCCCTTTACCTTGGCTAAGTATAACCGTAGGGTAGGCTATCTTGCCTCAAACTCCCCGTTGATCTAGGAAGCTACCATCATGGAGTCGGTAAGGACCTCTACGTCAAACACCCCCAGCTCCCTGACCAGGCGCATCCCTGCTATCACGGCCTCATACTCGGCCTGATTGTTGGTGATGGGAAAGTGCACCACCACCGTCTACTCAATTCTAGTCCCCTGAGGGCTCTCCAAGATCACCCACACTCCCAGGGAATGCCTCCCCGAGGCGCCATCCACCTTCACCATCCAACGAGTCAGACGAGTGACCTCTTCCTCCGCCACCTCCCCCATATATCTTCCAAGAAGTCGGCCATCGTTTGAGCTCTGATCGAGAGGTGGGGGATGAAGGAGACTTCGAACTCACTCAACTCCACCGACCAGTTGGCCAGCCTACCAGAATGCTCCACCCCCTCGAAGATGTTGCGGAGAGGATGGTCAATCACCACTCAGATTCAGTGTGCCTAGAAATTAGGTCGCAACCTTCAGGCTGAGATGATCAGGGCGAAAGCCAGCTTATCCAAAATTGGATACCGGAGCTCGGCCTTCCTCAGGACCCGACTCACGTAGTAAATAGGGAGCTGCTTCTTCACCTCGTCCCAAACTAGGACGGAGCTCACGGCCTCTGCCCTAACCCCGAGATACAAAAACAGGTCCTCCCCTTCCTTGGGCCCTTGGAGCAGCGGAGTCTGGGTCAACTGCATCTTGAGGGCCTGGAATGCTTCCTCGCACTCCTTGGTCCATTCAAACTTCCGACCACCCCTTAGTGTCTTGAAGAAGGAGGAACACTTTTCCCCAGCCCGGGAGAGGGAACCTACTCAGCCCTACAAGTTTCCTGTCAGGCGCTGCACCTCCTTGGTGTCCCGTAGCGACCCTAGCTCAATGATAGCCTTGACTACGTCAGTATTTGACTCGACCCCCGAAGGGGTGAGGAGATGCCCCAAGAACTTCCTCCTGCTAGCCCCGAAGACACATTTCACGGGGTTCAATCGCATCTTATACTTGTGCAGGGTAGCAAAGGTCTCCTCTAGGTCCTGGAGGTGGGAGTCCACATCCTGACTCTTGATCATAAGATCATCCGCGTACACCTCCAGGTTCCTCCCCTTCTGCTCTTTGAAGACCCTATCGATCATCTTCTGGTAGGTCGCCCCTGCATTCTTTAGACCGAAGGGCATCATCTTGTAACAATAGCATCCATCCCTCGTGATGAACGAGACATCCTTGACGTCCGGGTGGTGAATCCTGATTTGATGATAACCTGAAAAGGCATCTAAAAAACTCATTATAGAAAAACCAACGGCTGAGTCAACCAGCGCGTCGGTCCGAGGCAAGGGATAACAGTACTTAGGATAAGATTTATTAAGCAAAGAGAAATTGATACACATTCACCACCGTCCGTCTCCATTTTTGACCAAGACTACATTGGAGACCCAGCCGGGGTATTGGATTTCAGACACGAAGCCGGCCTTGAGAAGCTTTACCACCTCCTCTCTGATGGGCTATGCCACCTTGTATTTGTTGGACCTCTTCCTTTGTTGGATGGGGCGTGCTCCCGGGTCTAGGTTGAGGCGATGGCAGGCCACATCCGCGTCAACCCCCGGCATCTCCGAGGCATTCCATGCGAAGATGTTCACATTCTTCTGGATGCACTCCAGCATCCTGCCTTGGTCCTTCGGGGTCATCCCTCCGCTGAAGCGGACCTTCTCCACCCTGCCTCCATGGGTGAGGACCTCCAACTCCACTTCCTCTATAGCCTCCAACCTGGACTGCTCTCCCCATCCTTCAGCATCCCTCTCCTCCAGGACAGGGACCTCCACCTCCACCTCTTCCTCCATGGCCATCACTTCGGCCATCTCCTCCTAATCTCTTCATGTCGCCTCCTCCTCAGCGTAGCTCAGCACCTCCAGCTCCTCCCTGCCAGCTTCCTGCTAAGCCTTCCATTCTCATCCTTCGCCCCATTCTTCCCTCCATGCTTCTGTCCCCTGCCAAGAGATGAAGTTCACGGCGGTGACATAGCATTCCCGCGCCATTTTGGGGTCCCCCTGACCATGACCTGAATCCCCTCCGCATTGAACTTTAAGCATTGGTGGAATGATGAGGGGTCACTGCGGAAAGCGCTGATAAGGGGTCTCCCAAATATGGCATTGTAGCTGCTGGGGGCATCCACGATGACGAACCTGCTGTTCCTGGACTGCCCCCCAGGGTGACATGGAGGCCGACTCCTCCCTCCACTTCCTTCCTCTCCCCCAAAAGCCCGAACAAGGGTCCATCCGAGGCCAGCACCCTCTTTGTCTCCACCTTCATCGCATCAAACGCCTTCTTAAAGATGATGTTGATAGAGCTTCCATTGTCAACGAGGATCCGAGAGACGGTAACATTTTTTATGGCTATCTAGATGACCAGTGCATCACACAATGGATCCTCGTGATCCGGCATGTCGCTCCTGGAGAAGGTGATCCTCTCCTCTGGGGGTGGGGTTTGGGATGTGGAGGCAACGCTCCGACAATACATGTGTGGAGGCATGCCTTCCGGGAAGCCTCAACCCCCCCCCCCCCCCCCCCCCCCCCCCCCCCCCCCCCGTGGATCACTCCAATCCCTCCTAGGGTCCCGACATCTACCTGATTTTCGTAACGGTCCTCCTCCGCCCGAGGCAGGACCTCCTCGATCCCCACTTCTTGACGCCCCTGCTGCTGCTACTATTCCCTATTCCATCTCATTTCAAGGAACTCCAGGCATGTGGCTGTGGCGTGCCCCTCCTCTTGATGGAAGTCGCAATAGGGAAACTCCACCCTAACTTCTCTCCTCCTCCTCCTTGCTACTCTCCTCCTCTCCACCATGGCTATGGCCATAGCCTCTTCTTGGTCGGGGAGTCGGGGCCTAGGGGCCTGCCTCCATCTCGTGGGATGGAATTGATCTTGCCACCCTTGATGGTGATCCCTTCCTTGGTACCCTCTCTGTGGCCACTGCGCTTGCCACTCAGGCCTCCAGCCCAGCCGACGGTCGGGCTCCTGACGCCCCCACCTAGGTTGCTGCTGCCCCTGGAGCTACCTCTACTCCCTCTATCAGGGCTATCCTCTCCTCTCTTCCTGTCCTCTTCCTCCTCTCGAATCCTTCTCCTCCTCCGTAGCCCACCTGGCCAGCTTCCGCGCAAACTCCGGGTTTGACGCCTCCCCGTCAACCTCTCTCGCTGCCCTTTCCATCAGCTCCTCGTAGGAGAGGGGGGAACTCTCTCCATCTCCATCCCGAAGAATCCCTGATACAGGACTAGGGTAAAGGCCATCATCAAACTATGGCCCGGCATCTCCTGAACCTAGGTGACCTCCTCTTGGACCCGATCACGTAGCTCCCCAACATCTCATTCACTCCCTGCTTGATGTGGAACAGGGACTTAGACTCCTTCTTCCTCCTCTATGAGGTAGTGAACCTCAGCATGAACCCCCAGCATAGGTCCTCGAAGCAGTAGATGGAGCTGGCCGGTAGCTGGTGGATCCACTGCCTTGCCTTCTCCTTGAGGGTGATAGCGAAGAGTCGGCACTTGAACTTGTCTGACATCTGTCGAATTGAAACTACATCCTCAAACCACTGAACGTGCTGGACCAGGTCTCCCTTCCCCGTGTAGTAGGACATCTCGGGTTCCCTGAAACCCTCTAGAATTGGAGCTGAAGAGACCAACTCGCAGAAGGGGCTGTCTCCCGCTGCTGGGCGAGCTGGCGAGTCTCGCGAGCCAAGCTCGCCAAACCGGACACGGCCTACTGAGCCGGGGAAGGGCTCGTGCCCGGGGAGCTCGCACCCCCTACCCTCCTCGGCAACCTCCTTACCGGCCCGCCTGCTGGGGGCATCTTCGCCCAGAGAAGGGGCAGCTGTAATCTGAACTGCTGGAGTCGAGCACTCGGCCCGCGTACCGAGTGCAAACTTGACGAGGTTCAACACCTCATTCCTGAAATCCTCGAACATCCCCACCGTGGCGAGAGGCGGCGGGGGGGGGGGGGGGGAGGGGGGGCGTGTCCGGCCTGTCAGATACCTGTCCTCCTGTCATCGGGCTCGCTGAAGCTTTTCTGCACTGACCACGGTCCACGCTCACCGCACTGAAATGTTGAAACCAAAATCTCAGTCTCCTGTGGAGTTTGCCCTCGGGGAAGGGGTGATCCCGCGGCTACTTCACTCCTGCAAGCAAAACAACAAAAGAGACAAGGGAGGAACTGACCCAAGGGCTCGGTTGGGAGGACCAACCACACACCTGGAAGATCTGAGAGCGCTTCCCGTCCTTAGCCAGAGGACTAGCTAAGGTACCCTAAGAAAGCACTTGAAAACTGGAGCAGGAGAGCACGGGAAGCATGCCTTCTGGGGTACCCCTTGGGTCCTATTTATAGTTTTCAGAATCTGAACTGCAAATAGCCAAACTGAGCTGACCTGAAGTTACCAGAAAACCCTTGGCTGGGACGGCCAACAGCCAAACTCCGTTGTTTTGAAGGGCTACAGGCAGACCAGCGGGGGAAAAACAGTAAAAAGTACCTCATTTATCTGGGCGAGCTGGGGAGCCTGGCCACCTCGGCAAATCCTGCTCGCCTACTGGTGCCGAGCTCCGTTGCGAGAGCGCGAGATGGTACGACAAGCTCGCCCATCCGTCGGTCTCCATTAGTCGACCTTAGCTTGATGATTTTTGGACTAGCTCGGCGAATGCCGAGCTCGCGGTCAACGAATGTCGATCTCCCATTAGACGAATGCCGATCTCGGGCTCAGCTTCTCTACTGCCAAGCTCGCCCACTATTTTCAGCCAGATCGGTCTGGTTGCTAGCGACCTTATTCGCCGGACACGGGGTTGTACATGTGAGATTTGCTGGTGGAGAGGTGGCAGGAGATGTAACATGAATAGATGGTTGTGGTTGTTGAGTAGAGGATATGGTGGAGGTGGGTTGTTGTAGAGTCTGATGTTGAGGTGGGAGGACTGTGGTGTGTGGTGTAGAGGGTAGTTGAGTGTGAAGTGCTGGAGAGATGGGGATGAGGGTGGAATGATCTCTTCAGCAGGGTGGGGAGTGGATCTAATAGCCCTTGTGCTCTCAGAAGCTGTGGTGGAAGAGGTTGAAGCCTTAGAGGGCTTGGAGATTGTCCTCTCCCACCTGCCAAACAAGGCACGGGTTAGCCTTTTGCAGGCATTTATGAATATGGTCAGGGAGACCAGTGATTCAGCAGCCTCTTCCTTTAAGAAGATCCTTAGGATCCTTCCAAAGCAAACTTACTTTTTATTTTTCTTTTTCATGATTAGATCAAAGAGGATCTGAGCCCAAGCCACTTGCTTCTTATTAACCACTGCACAGATTACCAAAAACTGATGCCTGGTTATATAATCATGTGCAGTGTGCTTGCCTAGCAAGACTTTCCCAACAATATCTGCCAGAAACTTATATTCTGCAGATAAGTGCTTTTTCAACAATTTAGTAGGGTTATCTCCAGCATAACCCATCATGCTTAACATCATATCATATTCCTCATTCTCAATTTCCAGTTCATCTTCTCCATTACTCAATCCAAATATTTCAGTCAAAATGGCGGGAGATAGAGAGATGGTGTTACCCGCAATTATTCCAATCATGGTACTCTCCTCTGTAGTTGAAGATGTGTAGACCCATTCTCTAATCTCAGTCCCAGAAATTTTAATCCTTGTTGTCATCAGATTATTCAGTTGCTGCTCTTCCAGAAGTTCAAGAATATTCAGAAATATCGGGTCTGAATGTTGAAAAGATTCAAAGTCGACATCGAAGCCGGTGTCGAACTTCATCGCAGCCAATGTTCCCGTTTGAATCGCCATGAAATCACCTGCAAGGGAGAAAACGGAGATCAAGTGCAAGGAAATAGAAAGCGCGGGATGAAGGTCGAAGAAAACCTAGATATAAGGTTGTCCAGAATATGAATCGACAAACTCCGTTCCATGAAAATTAAAACATTCTTCTATCTGGGTTTGACAAAATAATTTAGAGTTAAACAATTCGTCGAGCTCAGTCTGAAGATTTGAAGTCATTTTTTCGAGCTCCGTTCTACGAAAGTTTTCTGAAGTGGATTTGTCGATCTCCATTCAACGAAAACAACTTCACTCACAAAGAGTTCGGCGACCTCCGTTTGACGAATATCTCCCGAACTATCCCTAGTTCGTCGAGCTCCATTCGACGAACTCTGGAAAATTGGTCGAGTGTAGACAACAACTAAACTAAGTCTTCTCCATTGATCATTGCAAGCTGATTTATAAAGAATAGATGATTTCTTTCATCCAGAGGTTTGGTGAAAATGTCAGCTCTTTGTAAATCAGTGTAAATATAGACAAGTTTAATTTTGTTTTTGTCTACACACTCTCTTATGAAATGATGTCTAATATCTACATGCTTAGTCCTACTGTGATGGACTGGATTCTATGCTATGGCAATAGCACTTGTGTTATCACAAAGTAGAGTTTAATTATTTAAGTTGAGACCATAGTCTAGTAATTGATTTTGAATCCACAACATCTGGGAACAACAGCTGCCAGCTGCAATATATTCTGTCTCAACAGTTGAGGTAGACACAGATGACTGTTTCTTACAAAACCAGGACACTAATCTCATACCCAGGAACTGGAAGGTTCCTGAAGTACTTTTCCTGTCCACCGTGCATCCAGCAAAATCAACATCTGAGTATCCAGTTAACTCAAATTCTGATTCAGTGGGATACCATAGGCCTAGACTAGGACAACTCTTTATATATCTCAAAAATCTTTTTAGGAAAATTAGATGAGATTCTTTAGGGTTCACTTGGAACCTAGCACAAAGGCATGTGGCAAAAATGATATCAGGTCTTCTAGTTGTAAGATATAATAGGGACCCAACAATGCCCCTATATAATTTCTGGTCAACATGTTTCCCATGTAGATCAGAGTCTATTACAACATTTGTAGCCATAGGTGTTTTTCTTTGCTGAGGCATCAGCCATCCTAAACTTTTTGATAAGCTCTTTTGCATATTTAGCCTGGGAGATGAAGATGCCATCAGGGAGCTGCTTCACTTAGAGACCAAGGAAGTAGGAGAGCTCACTCATGCTACTTATTTCAAATTTGGAATGCATGAGGTCAGAGAACCTCTTGCATAATTTGGAATCAGTAGACCCAAATATGATGTCATCCACATATATTTGTACTAACAATGTTTGGTCCTTATGATGTCTAGTGAAAAGTGTCTTATCTACTATGCCTCTAATGAACTAATGCACTATCAAAAAGCTAGCCAAGGTCTCATTCCAAGCTCTTGGAGTTTGCTTTAGACCATAAAGAGCTTTATGTAATTTAAAAACATAAGAGGGGTGAGTTGGAGAGACAAAACCTGGAGGTTGTTCAACATAAACCTCTTCTTTTAATACTCCATTCAGGAATGCACTTTTCATATCTATTTGATAGACCTTGAATCTCTTGTAGGTTGCATAGGCAAGGAATATTCTGATTGCCTCTAACCTTACCACAAGTGCAAATGTTTGGTCATAATATATTCCTTCCTCTTGCCTATATCCTTGAGCAACAAGCCTAGCCTTGTTTCTCACAATCACTCCTTGGGCATCCAGCTTGTTTATGTAAACCCATTTGATTCCAAATACTGGGTAGTTTTGGGGTCTTGGAACCAAATCCCAAACTCTACATCTCTCAAATTGGTTTAATTCCACCTGCATTGCAATGATCCAGTGGGGATCTTGCTCTGCATCATGGATGGATAAAGGTTCAACCTAAGAGAGAAAACAGACATGCATCACATCTTGGTTGAGTTGATGCCTTGTCTGTACACCTGCTGATATGTCTCCAATCACATGAGATCTGGGGTGATCCCTTAGTGTGACAAGATCAGTAGGTGGAGTTGGTTCTGCAACAACAGTAGGAACTAATTCCTCTTGTGGAATTATGTTTGTTATTGGGGGAAGATCAATTCCTTCAGTGCCTTCATCTTCACTTTCTTCAATGACTTGTGGAGAAGGATGTGTTAAAACCTCTTGGATGAGGTTTAGTCCATCCAAATTCTCACACAAGTGAGGTACCTGCAAAGTGCTTTTGGTAGAAATCACTTTCTCCTTTCAAGGCATGTTAACTTCATCAAATATAACATGAATAAATTATTCAATTTTTAGTGATGATTTATTAAAAACCCTATAGGCTTTGCTTACTTGGGAATATCCTAGAAAGATTACCTCTTCAGCCATAGCCTCAAACTTTTTAATGTTTCTTTTATTATTGTTGTGAATATAACATATATATCCAAATACTTTAAAATTGTTGATTTTAGGTTGCTTCCCTTTAAATAATTCATAATGAGTCATGTTCTTTAGTTTATGTATTAGGCTTCTGTTCCGGACATAATTTGCAGTGTTTACAGCCTCTGCCCAAAAGGTTAGTGGCATGTAAGTATCTTCAAGTAATGTATCTGCAGCTTCAATTAGTGTCTTATTTTCCTTTCATCTACCCCATTTTGTTGGGGAGTTCTAGGAGATGAGAAGCAATGCCTGATACCTTCCTTCTCACAGAACTCATGCTTAAGAAGAGACTCAAACTCTGTGCCATGATCACTTCTGATCAATGCAACATGAATAGAGAACTCAATCTTTATGGTCCTGAGAAAATCTGTAAGAACCTTAAAGGTATCTGACTTAGATCTCAGAAAGGACACCGAAGTGAACCTTGAGAAGTCATCCACTATAATTAAGGTGTAGGATTTCCCTCCTAGGATTTGTACAGCAATGGGTCCAAAGAGATTCATGTATAGTAAATACAAAATCCTAGGTGAATCACTTTTATTAACAGATTTAAAATTAGATTTAGTTTGCTTGCCTAGTTGACAAGCCCTACAAAGACCTTCCTTCTTGTAGGGACCAGAAGGTAAACCTCTAACAAGGTTATCTTTTGATAGCCTAGCAATGTTTTTCAAGTTTACATGACCTAGCCTTTTATGCCATAAATCATTCTGATTACTAGTTATATTAAGTAAGCCGATATCAGAATTGGCAGAAAGACAATCAACTATGTATATGTTACCTTGTCTATTCCCAATTAAAATAGTTTATTTTTCCTTATTAGCAATAGTACAAGAAGATGAGTTAAAGTGTACCTGATAACCTTCGTCACATAACTGACTTATGGAGATGAGGTTATGCTTGAGTCCTCTGATATATGTCACTTTCTTGAAAGTGACTGCTCAAATCTTCACTTCTCCAAAACCTTCAGACTGGCCACATTTTGAATCACCAAAGATAACCTTTGGTCCTAGCATGGACTTATAGTTGGTTAAGATGACCTTGCTGCCAGTCATATGTTTGGAGCATCCACTGTCCAGGTACCATGTTTGATTATTTACTGGACAGCTCTTCACCTGCAATGAAAAACAATTAATTATTCTTGACCCAGGTTACCGTGGGTCCTTTGTATTATTGATTTGAAAACTAGATATAACAGAGAATTCTGGTTGAGATTTATATCCTAGAGGGTGATATCTTATAGGTGTTATTACCTAATTAGCTACAGGGTTAAATGGTTTTCTAGAATTATTAGAGTTGCTGTTATAATTAACATTCATGTTAAGTCTTTCTAGGTTCGACGAATTTCTGTAAGTTCGTCGATAAGAGTTCGACGAATTTGGTTGAGATCGTCGATCTCTGCCCAGAGAATGAACATATTCATTTTTTGTGCCCCACATTCGTCGACCTCTGCTCGATGAACCATACAGAGTTCGTCGATCGCAGTTAGACGAATAATTATAGCTATAGTTTGCGTTCAGCGTTCGTCAAGTGGGGTTCGACGAACTGGCAACATTTCGTCGATCTGACTTCGACGAATTCTGCTGAACCTTGTTTTTACTTGTGGTTTTCTGATTTTTGTTGTTTTGACCTATTGATTTTGGAATATGTTCTTTGGTTTGTTTATAGTTTATTATTTCTTTCCCTTTTGCAGAAACAAATGTAATGGGGGTAGTCAGAATAGTTTTCTTGACGATGGGGGACAAACTTGATGAAGCACCCAAGCCCAGCTTGCCATTAAGCCTGGGATTTAACGTGCTTGTGATGTCAATCAACTTGAGACTTCTCCCATTGAGAGTTTCCTCAAGTTGTTTAGCCTCACATAACTCAATTTTTAATAATATGATTTTTTATTAGCTAAGGTTAATTCATCCTTTAACTTATTGTTTTCAGAATTAACATTTTCTAGGTTTCCTAATTTTACCCTAAGAGTCTTGATTTCCTTTTCTGAGTTAATTAAATCTATGCACATGTTTTTGAATTCAGATTTAAATGAATCAGAACTGTAATCAAAAGAAGATAATACCTGGTCAGCTTCAGATTCTGAAGCTTCTTCATTTTCTGAATCTTCTTCATCTAAATGACTTCTAGAGGCATCAATGGCCATGAGGCAGACTTATTTGGCCCTTGCCTCTTCTTCCTCTTCACTGGAGCTAGAGGATGTTGATTCATCCTCAGTTTCACTCCAAGATTCAGCCACAAAACATTTCTCCTTCTTCTTGTGTTTGCTGGAGGAAGGCCTGCTGTTATACTGTCTTCTTGTGTCCTTCTCTCTTCTCTTATCCTTCTTCTGATTCTCTGGACACTTAGAGATGAAGTGTCCAGGTTTCCTGCAGCCAAAACACACCACTTCTTTAGTTGGTGTTTTGTCATACCTTGGCTGGTCATCCTGCCTGGATGACCTTCTTCTGAAGTCTTTCCTTGCCATCTTGTAAAATCTCTTGGCAAAGAGAGACATTAGTTCTTCATTCATGGTTGGAGTCTCTGTCTCCTCAGCAGCTTTGAATGCAATGCTTTGTTCTTTTCTTGTTGGAGGAGGTGTTCTTTGCTCAGCTGCCTCTCTGGATTTGATCAGCTGTTCATAGGACTTAAGCTTGCCTAAAAGAGATTTAGTGGAAATCTTATTTAAGCTTCTGGCCTCCTTGATGGGCCATATCCTTGAATACCATGAGCTTGGGAAGCACATAAGGAACTTATCATTCACCTCAGTGAGGGTGATCCCCTTGTCCAAGGTTTTTAGCTCATTGATGATTGAGCTTAACCTATTGTACATATCAGCCACTGACTCAGCTTCTTCTTTCTTGAAATTCTCATACAGGGATATGAGATTGGATCTCTTTTCCTTTGTTTCATCTGCTGATCCAGCCACCATTTGATTTAGGGAGTACCAAATGGCTTTGGATGAGGTGCATTCAGCCACTTTTTGAAATATATCATCTGACATTGTTTGTGCCAGTATATTCATTGCCTTGGCATCAATAATCTTTGCCTTCTTCTGGGCTTTAGTCTACTCAGGTGGTTGGACTGCAGTTGTGCTTGAAGATGTTGCAGAAGTAGATGATTGAGGGGGACCTATCAAAATGGAGTTGTAGATATCTTCATCAATAGAGATCATGTACAACCTAATTCTTGCCTTCCAGATGGAAAACTTATTCAAATTGCATACTGGAGGTCTGGTGCTTGTATAGTCCTTGTTCTGTGTCATGCTGTGTGACTATAAATCTAATTGAAATGAAAAGATAGATCTAACTCAGGATCTTTGGTTTAAGGGTTAGCTTGTACAACCAAGGGAATCCTGCTCTGATACCAATTGAAAGTGATATGTTAGATCTGAAATACTCTAGTGGGGGTGAATAGAGTATTCTTAAATTCTTAAAATCTTAAAATTTTTTACAGCTTTTGTTGTAACTGAGAAAGTGCATAAACAAGTTAATAAAATATAAACACAGCAATCCTAGAAAGCACAAACATAGCAAGAATAAAAAGAACGGGCAATCAGACAACACAAGAAATTTATAGTGGTTCCCCAACCGGGGTACATCCACTCTTCTACCACCCTGGTAGGAATCCACTCAGATTTTTGATCAGGTGCCTGACACCAATGAGCTTTTGATCAGGTGCTCAAAAACCAAACCTCAAGTCTTTTGTTCAGGTGACTTGCAACCAAGAATAACTTTTGAAGGGAGTTATAACCCTTTATACAGCGGTGGGGGGGGGTGATGAGAGATGATATTGTTTTTTCTTTCTCAATATACAACTGAGAAGACTTGTGGATATGATTTTAGCAAATGGCTCCCCCTGTGATGTAGAATGGTTCAGGGAAATCTGGAGCTTTATTTCAGGGTGATAGGTCTTCAATCTTTAAGCCTTGAACAGAGAGATCCTCAGGAACATCTTGACAGATGGAATAGTTGTTGTCCTTTGAAGTGTCCTGGAGAGTTGAAGAATGAAGACTCTTGATTTTGATTGATTGTTCTTCTTCTTCAGATAGCAGATGTTCTTCTGGTCTAGGGCTTCTTGAGTTGTTGTATCAGAGTTCTGTATTGAGAGTGAACATACAAAATCCTTGATTCAGACTGATTGAATTATTGACTATCTATGTGTCTATGTTCTATTCTTCTCTACAGGAAAAGAGAGAAAATCTCTTTTATATTTCCTGTCAAAATTGTCTTTCAAAATTTGAATTCCTCTGCAATCAAATCTGACGGCTTTGAGAATAAACTACATTGATTTATTTCCCCAACTGTCCCATGAAAAACGACATGCAATAATCCTAGAGAAGACCATAATTAATGCTTTGTCTAACGGTTATATTCAGAGAATATTGAAGCGTTAATTACTTAGGAATTATTGCATTAGGAAAGGGACAGAAGACTGGAAATGATTAAGTCTGTATTCGTCAAACATATAACAGAAATCGTCGAGTTTGGTCCACAGTTCGTCGAGCTGAGAAGCTGTGTTTGTCGACCAGATGGCTTCTGTTCGTCGAGCTGAGTTCCAAGATCAATGAGCAGAGATTAGAACTGCATTGATTAGAAACTTTGATAATTATGTGTATGGAGTTCGTCAAGCTGATAGCTGATTTTGTCGAGCTGATAACTTGTTGACAGAACTTCTGGGGAATGTGTCGACACAAGTCCTGGATGTCGACATAATTAGTTCTTGTCTCAACATGGCTGTTGTGTTGACAGAAATCTGGAGTGTGTTGACATAAGTCTTGTGTGGCGACACAATTACTATTGGTGTCGACACAAGTCTTGCTTTTGGTGTCGACACAAACTTCTGGTGTGAAGTGTAGAAGTATCCAGAAATTGTTGACCTGAGAATCTGTTTCGTCGAGCTGAGAATCTTGAATTCGTCGACTGAAGATAATTCTGCACTTAGAAAATTGAGAAACTTCTGGAATAATATATTGAAGTAGAGAACCCAGAAATCGTCGATCAGAGAACTAAGTTCGTCGACCTGAGTTTAGAGAACAAAGTCCGGACTTAGAATGCTGAACGTAGAGTCCAAAGATCATCGACCTGAGAATCAAGTTCGTCGAGCTCAGCTCAGAGAATTTTCTCTGAGATCGACGAGCTGAGCATGATAATCGTCGACCTGAGTTCGACAAACGTCGAACTCATTTTACTGAGTCTTTGGAAATTCTCTATGTCTTGAGTCTCTGGCAGTCTGATGATGGTTGGTCCATGTGATGTTGAAACTAAGGACTTGGCCTAGACTCTAGGACACAACTATGACCCTGGATATACAAGATGCGTTACAAGATCCTAACTTAGTGAAGCTAGCCCAAATCAAACTAGGGATCCAATAGGCTGTATCAATGTTTGTCTAACCTAGTCAAACTGACCTAGACCTTAGAACTAACAATTTGACCCTAGGCTATACATGGAGGGTCAATAACCTAACAGGGAACCTAGCCCAAATCCAAACTAGGGATCCAACAGACCTATTTGTTTAAGTATGAAATTTCTTTGTTAGTTTCATTTACTTTAGATGACATTTCATCCCTCAGATTGGCAATAGTTTGATCAACATACTCCTTGAGGTTTATGGTCTGATTATCCAAGAGTACATTAACTTGGTTTAAAAATTCCTTATTGCAGATGAGGGTATATGAAGTATGGCCCATAGAGGGAGGTATAACATCCTGAGCAGGGATCTGAGAAGTCTTCCCCTCAACTACAACACTATAGAAGGAAACATTTCCTTAGCTAAAGCTGTTTTAACATTACTGACTTAGAGGGTATGGGATTTACTTGTAGTGGGTGCAAAATCAACAATTCTATTGACAACTTGATCCAGGTCTATCAACTGCATTTAATCATGCTCCCCCTTAGACTGAGCATCCTTATCTGGGATTGACTTATTAAGATAAGTATCTAAAGTCTCGTGAGGTTCTCTGTTATCTTCTGCAGTAGGGATATCTTCACTTGCTGAAATACCATCAGTATCACCCATGTCTGCCTCATCTTTTGCACTAACCTCTTCTTCAGCATCATTCTTGGAGACTTGTCCTAACCTTGGGCTGGCATGGATTTTATCAACATGCGCAGCAGCATCATGGAGTTGAATGTTTGCATAGGATTGACTGAAAGATAAGTCAACCTGTAGAACAGTATCAGCTAGAGAGGATGATCCAAGAACTGGTTCAGGGCTAGAAGTTCTTTCTTCCTCAGTGTGTTTCTTCCTTGTACCCTTGGAGGATTCCTTTATTCCTGTGGGTTGGCTCATTGGTAGGACTCTAGAGAATCTATCTAAAGTCTTTATATCTATTCTTTTTATGTAGTGAATCTTCACCCCATGTTCCTATTTGAAAGTGTTAGGATAGGTGTTCACTAGGTATAAGGAAATGATTCTTCCCATATTTGGAGAGGCTATACATTCTACTATTCTCTGATAGATGAGATAAGTCCATGAGGTCTTTCTATTCAGTATAATTCTGGTGATGACTTCAAACAAGAACCTGGAGATGGTGTCATGTGATCCAGGTTTGCAGATAAGGGCTTTCCCTACAATGTCTGCTAGTAGTTTTTGAAAGTTATTTAAATTTAGGTTAGCTAATCACCTAGAGGGGGTGAATAGGTTTTGAGCTTTTAATGAATCTTTTTTTGCTTTCAGCTTGTTCTATCTAGAGCTTGTCCTTAAGTCCTGCAATCACAGAGAAAAAGAAGCACACACCGCAAACACCAGAATTTATAGTTGTTCCCCAATTGGGTACATTAACTTTCCCTCTCCACCTATCAAAGCTTATTTGTTGCACTCGGCACAAACTCCTCCAAACTGCTCCTAAGATCTTACACCTCAGATCCCGTAGGATCTTCAAGTCTCCTCCAAGACTCACTTCTCAGCCACAACGGCCTACACTCAGTGGTCAGCAGACCACCTACCTAAGGCTGTTAAGCCCTACAATCAGGTTAGGAGGACATCCCTACCTCAGATCCCAAAGGATATTACCTCAGAGCTCTACAGTGCTCCTACACTCAGTGACCCACAAGCCACCTGCCTCAGCCTTATATCTAAGGCCTACATCTGATGAGTCAAATTTATATAGGGTTTTTCGGACTCATCTGGGCTAGTTTTCACGCATTTGCACTTCACTTTTAGTTCTATATCGTTCATATTTCATCTTGTATTTATTTCCATAAGAAGTGCACACTTAGGCCCGTGGTTGTGTATTTTTTGTACTTTTAATGTTTATACTGTCTTTTTGTGATTGCCTGGAATGTCTGCACATATCAGTGCTGGGTTTAGAGGTTGTGTGCATGTTCCGGGGACATTTGGAAGCAGGAATACTGCGCACGCTCATCAGATATAGTGCGCACGACCACTGGTCGTGCGCCACTGCTATTGCGCAATGTTCCCTGATTTCCAGAATCTGCCTGGGGTATGCGCACTATCACTGGACATAGTGCGCACGACCACTGGTCGTGTGCCACTGATCGTGTGCATTGATTCCATTTTCTTCCAAATTCTGGCTGGGGAAAACACACTACCACTGGACATAGTGCGCTCGACCACTGGTCGTGCGCCACTGGTCGTGTGCATTATAATTTCTGCAATCTATAAATTCGCAGGTTCCGCCCAAATTCGGGATCGCTCGACATTTCTCTGCCATTTTTGTCTCCGACGAAGGTTTCCGCCGTTCCCCTTCAATCTCCACCCTAGGGAGGTGCTCCGGGCAAGCTTTCACCGCCAAATCCAAGCCGGAGCATCCTCTCGGCCTCCTCCTTCATCCTTGAGCTATAAGAAGAGCTTGAACTAGCTTTCTCCATCAAGATAGGGGAAGTTGTGTCATCCTCCACCAGATCGTGACATGAAGAAGATGGGCCATTGGAAGGTGGTGACAGCCCTTCTCTACCCCGGACGCAGTTGCGGACCGAGCTTGGACGCGGATTGACAACCCGACGATTCCAACCGTGAATCCTCAGCAAGGCTTCGGATCCGGTCGATTTCGCACACTTTTCTTCTCTTGTTGTTGATAGTTTAGTTGAACTCTTTGTATTTGATAAAGCTATGCTTAGTGTAATATACGTTTATGTGTAATCATGTTTATGTGATTGTATATTTTCCTTATATTTACTTGAGGTGCGCCCATATTCCATCCACCACCATCCACCCTTGTCATTCTAGAAATTGCTAGAAGCGTGCATAGCGAAGAGGTGCTCACGACCCACATTCCGCCGTTCTAACCACCTCACCCGCAAGCCTACTCGTCCATCCGCCTAGCGATTCCGTGCATAGCGACCCGACTAGTCTTTCATCCCGCCTGGCGAAGCATCGCATAGCGGCGTTGCATATGAGTAGTTGATAGACTTTTATTTTCTGCTTCCACAATAACAAAGCCACCATCGTTACCTCCGACCTAAGGACTTCAATCTCAAGTCCTCCTCGAAATTAACTCCACCTTACTGTGTTCCTTGAGAGATCGATACTTGGGAAAACCCCCATTTTATATTACTTGTGCGACCGGTTCACTGCCGTGATCTTAAGCATCAAGTTTTTGGCGTCGTTGCCGTGGAACACAGTCGTGTGAGTTTATGGAGAGGGAGACGTGAGATTGATTTCCTTTTCCTTTGTAAATCGCTTTTGTTTTGTTCTATTTCTGTTTTGCCTGCCTTTTTCTTTTTTCTTTAGGCAATTGTAGTAATATATTGTTGGATTTAGTAATTTGCACAATTTATTTTGAATCTGCAGTTTCTACACCATGTGGGGATATCCGTATACCCAAGTTCGTTGGTGTGGAAAGCCTTCCCACGCTAGTCATGAATGCACTACGAGAGATATTGAGCATAAGCCTCAGCGCACAATGCATTAGATGCTGTATTCGTACAGCCTTTCGAACACTGTGCCCCGAGCTTATGGTCAATCGTCCTCGCCACATACACCGTTCTCCTATTCCTCTCCAGCCCCACAAGGACCGCAGCGTAATGGGAGAAAGTGTTTGTATTGTCGTAGAACAGATCATGTCCTGAAGGATTGTCCCGAGTACCTCAGTGTTATGGAAGAGGATGATGAGCCGGACATCCGGATCATCCCGACTCCTACCCTTGGTGGCACACATTCATCATCTGGTTATGTATCCCTGTCACCTTCATTTGTTGAAGGGAATGATGTGGACACAACCGCCAGATGTGTTGTTGATCTAGGCTTCGACATGGCTGAGCTCATCTCTCTTGTGCATACATCTCCAAGCGTCGAGCCGATTCTTTGTGAGGAACCTGCGCTTCACTTTTATCCAAGCAAAGTTCTTCCGCCTTTTGTGCATTCTACTTTAGTCGTCTCTGACAACATTTTCGACGATACAACACAAGTTGAGGCTTGTGATACATGGGTTGTTTCCACTCCCATGGAGGAGGACAACCTTCCTGGTGTCGAGGATTCTCCCTCGATACCAAAGGAGGAAGTCCAAGTCTTGGTGGAGGAATCTATGGATCCGGCCGAGCCTTGTAGCATTGTTGTCATTGCGGACGATATTTTCTACCTCAGCCTTTGGGGAGTGAAACCGGGATCACTCCCCCGATTATTTCTTTATGTTCTTCGTCTCTTTTATTTCTTGACCCCCTTTCCTTATCTGAGCCTGTGCATGTTGAATCTCCACGGGTAAGTTGGGTTAACGTTGAGCCTTGGGCTCAGGCTGTCGAGGAGTGCATCCTCTTATGTGAGGAGGTTCCTACCTCCTTCACAGTTGAAGCCCCTGCTGTCACCTTCGCCCCCAGCGAACTTATGGTGGAAGAAACCTTGCTAGGCAAGGATTTGTTTTGTGGTGAGAAGAGTGAGGACCAGCGCTCCTTCTCTTCTTACTTCCTATTTCCTCTACCTGTGTTGGGCAGGTATTACTATTTAGGTAGAGGGGTAACTGTTCTATCTCCGTATCGGTACCCGTTACCGAAACGGATATTGGAACAGTTACCTGTGCACTTTTCTTTTCATAGGCCCATTAGCTAGAACTGTAGAGAATTTAATAAGTCGTGCTGGGATGACAATAACCCCAGTACTTATCTTTCCTTTTCTGCATTTTATTTTTCATGTCTATTTTAGTTTTAGCATTTCTTTTTGTATATTTTGTTTTATTTTTTTGAAGCTCACCCCTGTAGGTATTCATAGCAAATCGCATTGGCGGGGTTGTGATTCTTCGTATGGCGGACCTGCTTTGGTTTTTCACGCTTCTTCTGGTATGCTCACTAGCTGAGAATTAGGTAACCTCTCCCCTTGTTTCTATCTGATTTTAACTTCTATATCATAGACTGTATTGCTTAGCTTAAGTCTGGGGGAGAGCCATTATTTGTTACCTATTGCACGTGCACATCTCATGTGCATACTAGAAGCTTTTATAGTTTTATTTTGATTAGTTCATTGCACTACACACCACTGCACCCACTTGAGCGTGTGCTTAGCTGTTAGTGTGTCGCGAGTTAAACTCATTTCTTCGTTAGATTTGGGAAAATTATGGTGCTGACATAGGATTGTGCAACAGAGTAAAATGTTGACCTTGTTGTGTGATGAGTCCACATTTTACACTGATTTTTGGACTTATCTGGGCTAGTTTTATCGTCTTAGCACTACACTTGAGAGCCTTTATTGCTTATATGTGCTTATGTACCTATTTTAGGATTAAGTGCACTGTAGGCCCGTTTCTGTGTGCTTTCTGTGTTTCTATATTTTTGTTATTCTTTAGCCCTATCTCGGGGATGTGGTGTGCACGTTTTGGTGGCCTTTCTGCCTCTTCTGCTTGTACAGGGGTCGTGTACGTGCTCCGGAACCGCTCGGGAGACACCGACGATGCAGGAATACTGCGCACGACCACTGGACTTATTGCGCACGACCACTGGTCGTGCGCCCCTGATCGTGCGCATTACACTCCCTTTTTCCTAATCTTGTCTAGGTAATTGCACGAGCACTGGCCGTAGTGCGCACGACCACTGGTCGTGCGCCACTGCTCGTGCGCATATATGCTGATGCTTCTTATCCAGGTTGCGGGTCTATTTGGAAAAGTTGCACGATCATCGACCGACAGTGCGCACCACCACTGGTCGTGCGCCACTGATCGTGCGCACTGCTTCTGCTGCCTCCGTATTTAAGGCCCTGCTACACGATTTAGGTCAACGCCTATCATTTGCTTTGATCGGAGAGTGCGCGGGAATAGCCATTTCACTTCTCTAGCTGCTCCATCACATCCACCTTCGTCGGGAGGCCATTGCCAACTACTCCAAAGCTTTTCAACTCTCCGGCGAAGCCCTCGGCCATTGATGACTTCAACTCCAAGCTTTCCTCCTGAGTTGGTGAAGTAGACAACCTAGAGAACGGACTTAAAGGCCTTCGAGGTGACAGCTCGTTGGTACCGGAAGCCTCCTTGGACGGAGCCTGGAAGCGGATTGACAACTCGCTACTCCGGCCACGACCCGCGGTGGATCTTCACTCTCTTTTGGTTTACTCCTCTTCCCCTTCCTCTGTAGTATGAATGTTTTGAGCAGTGTAATGAACACTTCCATCCATGAACATAAAGTTTATTTTATAACTAATGGAATGTTAGTATTTTCTTATGCTTGTGAGTATTGTCTGTGAATGTGCCTCGCTCACCCCACATCCACTCCATTCTCGTATCTTATCCGATTGCACTCCACACAAGAACACTTCAATCCATTAGCTTCCCTTCCACTCGCCCAACTGAAGTTCGGCATCGCGGCCGACAAACCCACTCCACCTTGCGAAGCGGTGCCTTCAACCCGCATAGCTTTTACTAGTTCAGCAGATCAAACATCCACAATCTCCCAAGTCCTCTATTTCCTCTTTTTTTTCTATTTATAACTCTTATAACGATATTCTCTGTACTGTTGCCGTTCTATGCTAATTTCATTCCTCAAGAGACCGACACTCGGGGATTTATTCCCAAAACTTTATTGCTTGTGCGACCGGTGCGCTTGCCGATTTACACGCATCAAGTTTTTGGCGCCGTTGCCGGGGAATGCAACTGTAGAGCGACTCCGGATGACTGAGAATTTCGTTATACAAGTTGGATTGTTTTGTTTTGTTGTTTTTGATCCCTTTTCTCTTTTGTTGTTATTCCGTCAGATGGAATTGTTAGTTTTATTCGCAGAATCTATGCCAAGTAGTTGTATCCTTTATATTTGAAATCTCTGCAATGTGGGCCAATTTCAATATCCATTGCCGTCATTGTGGAGACATCTCTCATGCTAGCGACAGATGCCCTCAGAAGTATAGTAGACAGGAAATTCAGGAATCTACATATCGTAGACATAAGCCGATTAGCTACCGACCCGCAGAGCCATTGTCGCACTACTTTTATTCGGCTTCAGCACCCGTTGCACCGCCGAAGTCGGCTAAGCAGTGCCTTTTTTGTCGAAGCTGGGATCATGAATTGAAGGATTGCGCCGCTTACCTAGCTGAGCTAGTGGTGCATGACGAGCCGGATTTTCGGATTGTCTCCACTTCAACCTTGGGCGGCATCCCTTCTGTATCGGGGTATATACCATTGCCATCTCTATGTTATGGAGAAGACATCCCAGGTATGTGCACTGATACATGTGCTTATCCCCATTCTGACACTGCTATTTATACTCCCGAAGTGCATACATCACCTAGCATAGATACTTTTAGTTGTGGAGAGCCAGCGCTCAACGTACTACCGAGCTTCGTGCCTTCACCTTATTCTTTGCATAGCATTCTTTCTTCTTTTGGCAGTGCTGTTGAGATTGAATCGCAGGTGGAAATTAGCATTTCCAGCATTATGTTAGATCCAGTCGAGGAGGACGACTCCGTGGCAGAGGTTGCGACCTTCACCCCATGTGAGGATGCCTAAGGCATGGTTGAGGCAAATGCAGCTTTAGAACATCCTTGCACCAGCCTTGACAGCTGTTTGGAAGCACTCTCAATTTCACCGACGGGGGATGACTCCGGGATCATCCCCAAGATCGAGGTTCGTTTATGTTATTCTTCTAGTTTATTTCTTGACCCTGCTCTCATGTCTACTTCCATGTAGGACCACATTGTGGAATTGATCCAATCAGTGCAAGGGCCAGTAATGCGGCCTAGGACTTATTGTGACTAGATGCAGGTGGAGTTGGAGCCGATGAGCTTCCTAAGTTACTGTATGCCCATGCCTGACACCTACGATAGGTATACGTCTACAGGTATTGGGGCTTATGTTCTATCTCCATTCCGGTACCCGCTACCGCAGCGCGACCATGAACCTCTGCCTGAGAATTTCCAGTTTCATTCGCCCATCAGTTAGGAAATGCTCAGATTTTGAATAAGTCCTGTTGGAGACAATAAACCTAACAGTTATCTAGGATAGTGTTTCTTTCATTAAATTTTTGTTTGTATTTCAGTATTTGGGTGTGGTAGCCCAGCTCTGTGATGAGCTCTCTGTTGCACCACGTGGTCAGCAGTGTGAAATAGACTGAAAACTCGGGCGTGTGAAAAATTTCAGAGCGCACGACCACTGGTCGTGCGCACTACTTATAATCGCACGACCACAGGTCGTGCGCATGCCCGGTTTCTTTTTAATTCCAGCCACTATCCACTGTGCGTGCGCCCTAATCTCCCGCTTGGTCTGCGTTGTCGGCGCTCATCCCCTTCCGATTCCTCTCCGGTGGTTCGACTCTCTCTCCTCCGGTAGGATCCCTCAACTTCAGATATCTCTTCCTCACTGTGCTGTAATTGAGCCTGGACGCCGCCCTATAGTAAAGGCCTATCAACGATTCGATCGTGCTTCAGCAACACCTGCTCAAATCTTGGGAAGAATGGGAACCATTGCTAAGGCAGAGCATACCCAACGCTATAATTCCTTGAAGGACAAGCCATTCCTCTCTCAGCGGCTTGTTGACTGGAACGAGCTGCGTTCCATTGGGGATGACGGTGCATTAGCAGAGGCCGTGCTCATTATCAACTCTTTCGATTTTTTGAGCAAGTTGTTCGAGTGCGACGAGCTTGGCTTCCGGGAATTGACATTGGAATTCCTTTCCACATTCAATTGGGAGACAACAGCGGACAACCGCTATCTCCCCACTTGTTTATTTCGGATGATGGGAAATGTCTTCACTGTCACACTGCCGGAGCTTGCCATTCATGCAGGCGTCTATTTCGAGGCAGAGGCATCCCAGATTAATTTCCCCGAATTTTGCATTGATTTTCCAGAGGGTGTGACTCCACGGTACGCTTGGCATTCTCTGACTGGAGGGAACGAGGAGTACGTAGCTCGTCGTGCCAAGTCAACAAAGATTGTCTCCCCCGCTCTCAGGTTTATGCAGCATTTGCTTAGTCACTCACTCACCGCTAGGGCCCTGAGCAAGAATGTGGTGGGGTGGCAGGAGTTGATCTCCTTATGTAGCATGCAGCAGCAGTACCCCCTCCATTTGGGGTATATGCTGGCCTATTTCTTCCACAACGAAGCCACTTATGGTCTCGCGGGCGCGATCGGGGGTGCTTACTACATTACCCGCATCGCCAAAAGTTTGGGAGTTTGGAGCCAGCTACCTCCGATGGTGCAGGTCACTGCCCCATCCTCGATCTCTAGGTCCAACCTGGTGAGTTGTCATTTTCTACGTGTGGTTGGGAGAAAAGGTGGCCGGAAGTTTATTGTCTGCATGCCTGGTGATGCGCCTGCGGGTAGAGATGAAGGGGAAGATGAAGGAGAGCCAGGTGAATCTTCCGCTATGGGTAGGCGGAGTGCAGGAGTGCCACCGCAGCATAGTCAACAAAACCTGAGGCCTCCCATAAAGCATGAGGGGCAATCTAGCCTCCAGTTCAGCTCAGCTCAAGAGCGGGGCGTCCCATATTTGTCCGAGCGCCTTGCTGATCTGGAAGCTTCCTAGTTTTGGATGCAGGATTTTATTTATCAGCAAGCAGTGTGAGGAGGGTTGAACATTCAACCACCTCCCACTCGTGTCGCCCCATCAGCACCTGGTCCACGTCCGTCGCCCATCGAGCTTCACGACAGTGATAGTGAGGGGGAGTGAGTGGAGCTCACCACAGAGCTAGTCTACCACGCCTTCTGTTTCTTTTCTATTGTTAGTATTTTCTGAGCAACACAACTACTCTATTTTTGTGAGCGCCCATCTAGGAGCCGACTGTTGTTTTTTCTTTTTTTTTTTGATATATATCTATATCATATTTGAACTGCTAATACAGGTATTTGGTCCACCTTAAGGACGGTAAACAAAAGGGCTTTCGGGAGACAACCCAAGTTGGACCGTTTGGTCCTATGCTGTGTTTTGATTTCTTTTTATATATTCCTATATTCCTCTATCCATATTTTGTTTGGCTGGCATCCTTCAATCGCAGGTGCAGGAATATTTGAGGCGTGGCAACTTGGCCGCACTTGGACATCTCATTGCACGACTGGTATGCTCAATTTTGAGCAGAGGTACTTCCTACCCTAGCTTTTTATCATATCTGACATGCTGATTTTTACTAGTTGTTGACTTTACGTCTGGGGGGAGAGCATGCCTGTGGTCACTACACCACACTTTCTGTTGCATACCAGTTTCTTGTTTACTTATTTCTTGATTTATGTTACACACACTGAATCACCCACACAAGTGCGCTCTTACCCACGCGCACAACCCGAGTCAAATTTATTGTTTTTGTGTAAACTTTAAAATAGTGGTACTGGCTTAGGATTTCAGGATTGAGTAGTTCGAAACTCATGCAGTGCTCCTAATCAAATACTCATGGTTTGTGTAGATTTAGGATAGAATTAATTTTTCTTTATGCTCGTAGATTTATCTTTTTCTGCAAACGTAAATATTGTTTGTACTGCTCAAAATCTGAATCTGGGGTAATCGAACGATAATGTCGGAATGTGTGTAGCCGCCACTAGACTCGTATTGCTCGAGTCAGGAGGAAGGATCATCTTTCTCGGTGGCTAAGAACTTGCCCTAAGCTACTCTTGAAGCATTGGTGCACGGTTAGTCAAGCGTGAGCATGACGTAGGCCTTCATTTTGGCTAGTTTGAGCCTTGTTTAGCCTTTCCTACCTGTTAACCGTTGCATGCCAAATTTGTGCCTACCCTTCCTTTGATCCAGCTCCACTCACTTTCACCAAGGCCTGAAGCTAAACCCACCATCGCAATCAAATGCTTGAGCTGATTTGTATTTACTGTTTTGCCGAGGTTGTGATAAGTGGACATTATTTTTGTGGGTGCTAAATTCATTCACGTTTTGCTTGCTATGTTTGGGGATTGCTAGCGCAGAAAAGAAAAAAAAATTAAACAAAAATAAAAAGCCAATAAGCGCAAAAGAGAAAAATATGAAAAAAAAATTGCTTTGAGATTTCGATCCCCGTCCTCTTTATTGATTTTGGTCGGCTTCAGCCGTGTTCACACCCGGTTTTCAAGCTAAGTCTGGTGGGTGTGTGCCCCGTTCATTTCTAAGTGGCTGTATTGGTTTGGGTTTTATTCGCTCGCTTTGGTTGCATAGAGCCTTCATGTTTATCTTTGACTACCAAGCCTTCGCTTAAGTCCCATTGTATCCTACAAGTCCTACTGACTCACGCTTGAGTCTCACTTGCGCCGTGGAGACAGTGTGAACGTGCAAGCATATGGTCCCTGACATTGGTGGATTCCTTTGGAGGTGATCCTGAGTCCCGAACTTTGGCAATGCTCACCTTAGTGGCCTGCCTACTTTCTTCCTACACATGATCGCAAGATCCTCCAGAATTCTAATTTTGAGCAATTACAATATTTATTTACGTCTGTCGAATAGTTTAAACTACGTCGTATAATTAAAAAGTTTTTCTATTATATCTTCTATACCCATGATGTATTTGATTTCTCGTCTTACTTCTTTTTGATATTTCTGAGCCAGTTAGCTATTTTCTAGTCCACAGAGTGATGATTTGCTCGGGACGTGCAAACGGTTAAGTCTGGGGGTGTGATGAGTCCACATTTTACACTGATTTTTGGACTTATCTGGGCTAGTTTTATCGTCTTAGCACTACACTTGAGAGCCTTTATTGCTTATATGTGCTTATGTACCTATTTCACGATTAAGTGCACTGTAGGCCCGTTTTTGTGTGCTTTCTGTGTTTCTATATTTTTGTTATTCTTTAGCCCTATCTCGGGGATGTGGTGTGCACGTTTTGGTGGCCTATCTGCCTCTTCTGCTAGTGCAGGGGTCGTGTGCGTGCTCCGGAACCGCTCGGGAGACACCGACGATGCAGGAATACTGCGCATGACCACTAGACTTATTGTGCACGACCACTGGTCGTGCACCCCTGATCGTGCGCATTACACTCCCTTTTTCCTAATCCTGTCTAGGTAATCGCACGAGCACTGGCCGTAGTGTGCATGACCAGTGGTCGTGCGCCACTGCTCGTGCGCATATATGCTGATGCTTCTTGTCCAGGTTGCAGGTCTATTTGGAAAAGTCGCACGATCATCGACCGACAGTGTGCACGACCACTGGTCGTGCGGCACTGATCGTGCGCACTGCTTCTGCTGCCACCGTATTTAAGGCCCTGCTCCGCGATTTAGGTTAACGCCTGTCATTTGCTGCGATCGGAGAGTGCGCGGGAATAGCTATTTCACTTCTCCAGCTGCTCCATCACCTCCACCTTCGTCGGGAGGCCATTGCCAACTACTCTGAAGCTTTTCAACTCTTCGGCGAAGCCCTCGGCCATTGATGACTTCAACTCCAAGATTTCCTCCGGAGTTGGTGAAGTAGACAACCTAGAGAACGGACTTAAAGGCCTTCTAGGTGACTGCACGTTGGTACCAGAAGCCTCCTTGGACTGAGCCCGGAAGCAGATTGACAACTCGCTACTCCGGCCACGACCCGTGGTGTATCTTCACTCTCTTTTGGTTTACTCCTCTTCCCCTTTCTCTGTAGTATGAATGTTTTGAACTGTGTAATGAACACTTCCATCCATGAACATCAAGTTTATTTTATAACTAATGGAAAGTTAATATTTTCTTATGCTTGTGAGTATTGTCTGTGAATGTGCCTCGCTCACCCCACATCCACTCCCTTCCCGTGTCTTATCCGATTGCACTCCACACAAGAACACTTCAATCCATTAGATTCCCTTCCACTCGCCCAACTGAAGTTCGGCATCTCGGCCGACAAACCCACTCCACCTTGCGAAGCGGTGCCTTCGACCCGCATAGCTTTTACTAGTTCAGTAGATCAAACATCCACAATCTCCCAAGTCCTCTATTTCCTCTTTTCTTTCCATTTATAACTCTTATAACGATATTCTCTGTACTGTTGCCATTCTACGCTAATTGCATTCCTCAAGAGACCGACACTCGGGGATTTATTCCCAAAACTTTATTACTTGTGCGAACGGTGCGCTTGCCGATTTACACGCATCACTGTGCTCCTAGCCAACTGCTCTCATCTCGTGTAGAAATTCGAGTAGATTTAATTTTTCTGTATGCTTTTAGTTTTATATTTTTCTAATTGCGTAAATACTTTTTATTCTACTCAAAAATTGGTGAATCCGGTGTGAATCCGACGATAGCTTAGGGATGTGTGTAGACGGCCGTTAGGTTCGTATTGCTCGAGTCGGGAGGATGGATAGTCTTTCTCGTTGGCTAAGAACTTGTACCAAGCTATTCTTGAAGCATGGGTATAGGTTAGTTCACTCGCATGAGCGTGATGTAGGCCATCATTTTAGCCCGGTTGAGCTTTGTACCGTTCCTAACATCTTGTCCTCGCTAGCCCCGTTGTGCCTACCCATTCTTTTGATTCAGCTCCACCTTTATTTCACCAAAGCCTCAAAGCCGATCCTAGTCGCACACCCAAGTTGAGCTTTAGAGTTTTACATTTTCATTTTGGGATGTGATGTGGTGATATTACATGTGAATATGTGGATGTGATCCAAAGTTTTATTTGCTGAAATTGTTCAAGCAAAATAGGATTCGAAAAAAAAATATATCAAAAAAAATATATTCATAAAGAAAACAAAAAAAAGTGAAAAGAAAAAGTTTAAATTGAAAATCATTTTGGAAATGAGATTGTATTTGGAGTAGGCGGTACACACACCTATTTTTGAAAA
This sequence comes from Platanthera guangdongensis, assembly GCA_039583875.1. NCBI lineage: Eukaryota > Viridiplantae > Streptophyta > Magnoliopsida > Asparagales > Orchidaceae > Platanthera > Platanthera guangdongensis. Next base: position 120,737,392 of record CM077148.1, on the reverse strand, counting down.
ATTAAGCCTGGGGGTGTGGTGTACCCACGTGTATTTTGCTTAGTAGAGGGATTCATTTTATACTAGCTCATTTGGGTTACGTGCATAGCCTTCCTGTATATCTTTGTTTACCTCACCGAAACCCAAGCCCCATCTCTTCACCTAAAGTCCTACTGATTCGTGTGTGAACCAAACCAGTGTCGTGGAGAGAATGCGAAAGGGCAAGAATATGGTCACCGACATTGGTGGATTCCTTTGGAGGTTATCCCGAGCACTGATCTTTGGCAATGCTCGCCTAGAGACTAGTCTACTTTCTCCCTACGCATGACCGGATAATTCACCGTGATTCCATTTTTGAGTAATAATAAAATTTTGATACGCATTATGAAAAATATAAACTATTCTGCATAGTTAGAAATTTTCTCTATTGTATTTTTACGCACGCGAGCATGCGACTTCGCATGATACTTTGTTTTTCAATTTCTTTGTTAGCTAAATCATTTTCCCTATCTGCTTAGATTTTGTTTGCTCGGGACGCGCAAACAGTTAAGTCTGGGTGTGTGATGAGTCTGATTTATATAGGGTTTTTCGGACTCATCTGGGCTAGTTTTCACGCATTTGCACTTAACTTTTAGTTCTATATCGTTCATATTTCATCTTGTCTTTATTTCTATAGGAAGTGCACACTTAGGCCCGTGGTTGTGTATTTTTTGTTCTTTTAATGTTTATACTGTCGTTTTGTGATTGCCTGGAATGTCTGCACATATCAGTGCTGGGTTTAGGGGTTGTGTGCATGTTGCAGGGACATTTGGAAGCAGGAATACTGCGCACGCTCATCAGATATAGTGCGCACGACCACTGGTCGTGCCCCACTTCTTGTGCTCAATGTTCCCTGATTTCCAGAATCTGCCTGGGGTATGCGCACTATCACTGGACACAGTGCGCATGACCACTGGTCGTGCGCCACTGATCGTGTGCATTGATTCCATTTTCTTCCAAATTCTGGCTGGGGAAAACGAACTACCACTGGACATAGTGCGCACGACCACTGGTCGTGCACCACTAGTCGTGTGCATTATAATTTCTGCAATCTATAAATTCGCAGGTTCCGCCCTAATTCGGGATCGCTCGACATTTCTCCGCCATTTTTATCTCCGACGAAGGTTTCCGTCGTTCCCCTTCAATCTCCACCCTAGGGAGGTGCTCCGGGCAAGCTTTCACCGCCAAATCCAAGCCGGAGCTTCCTCTCGGCCTCCTCCTTCATCCTTGAGCTATAAGAAGAGCTTGACCTAGCTTTCTCCATCAAGCTAGGGGAAGTTGTGCCAACCTCCACCAGATCGTGACACGAAGAAGATGGGCCATTGGAAGGTGGTGACAGCCCTTCTCTACCCCGGACGCAGTTGTGGACCGAGCTTGGACGCGGATTGACAACCCGACGATTCCAACCGTGAATCCTCAACGAGGCTTCGGATCCGATCGATTTCGCACACTTTTCTTCTCTTGTTATTGATAGTTTAGTTGAACTCTTTGTATTTGATGAAGCTATGATTTGTGTAATATACGTTTATGTGTAATCATGTTTATGTGATTGTATATTTTAGTTATATTTACTTGAGGTGCGCCCATATTCCATCCACCACCATCCACACTTGTCGTTCTAGCAATTGCTAGAAGCGTGCGTAGTGAAGAGGTGCTCATGACCCTCATTCCGCCATTCTAACCACCTCATCTGCAAGCCTACTCGTCCATCCACCTAGCGATTCGGTGCATAGCGGCCCGAATAGTCTTCCATCCCTCCTGGCGAAGCATCGCATAGCGGCGTTGCATAGGAGTAGTTGATAGACTTTTATTTTCTATTTCTGCAATATCAAAGCCACCATCGTTACCTCCGACCTAAGGACTTCAATCTCAAGTCCTCCTCGAAATTAAGTCCACCTTACTGTGTTCCTTGAGAGATCGATACTTGGGAAAGCCCCCATTTTATATTACTTGTGCGACCGGTTCACTGCCGTGATCTTAAGCATCAACATCTCAGGCTTTTCTGCCCTACAACTTCAGGCACATGGCCCTACACTCAGAGTGCTGCAACACTCCTACAACTCAGTAGCCCTCCAGGTACCTACCTTAGTGCCTCTCCAGACACCTACAACTCAGTGACAAGCTTATCACCTACCTCAGGCACAAAGGCCCTACACTTAGAGAGCAGCACTCTCCTACCTCAGGCACTTAAGCCATACATCTCAGATCCTCACTTGGATCCTACCTTAGTGTCCTAGTAGGGCACCTACCTTAGTGATAAATTTGCCACCTACCTCAGGAACAAAGTGCAATATACTCAGATTCAGGAAACCTGAATCCTACAAGAAATAAATACAGTGAATGAAGGAATAACTCTGAGTCAACTTTGTTGGACTGAGTATATTTTAGTCCTGCTCACCTACTATAGAAGGAATCAGCCTTCTTCTACAACTATCACATTTTCCTGTTGCACAGATGAGCAACTTCCACCTTACTGATGAGATGAATTAGCTAAACAGTTCTGTATAGAACAACCTTGCTGAGCTTGAAGTGCTTCAGCTATCCTTCTTTGCCTTCAGGCTATCTTTGCTGGACTTCAGCTTTCAAGCTTGATCCAAAGTAAATGTCCAGCCTCCACTTTTAATTTCTCTTTCTGTTCGTTTGATTTGTTAACCCTAATCCCTTTACTGTTTCCCCTTTTATATGCGTCGATTTGAATCAACGACACCATAGTATGTGGGCCACCAAGGATTGGTGAGCACCAACTCCATTAGAAATGGACAAAACATCTTTCGGTGCTGTAGAAGCTTTCCCGCAACGACTTCCTATAATTTTGACTTTGATGACATAAGTAGTGGTCATCAATATTTGGACTTAGAAAATTTTCCAGAATCCTATTAAGCATTGAGTGGTGTTAACACACTCAATGCCATCATCCTTGGCTCTTAGTGCTTCTGGACTTAAAACATTTCCTAGCTTTGTCTCAGCGGTTTTGTCTCAGTTGTCTCAGTGGTTTTTCATTATTAGCTGAGACAATAACTTCATCTCAGCGCTTTCTTCTTATCTGCTGTTTCAGCGGTTTTTGCACTTTAACTGTCTCAGCGCTTTTATCTCAGTAGTCTCAGCAATTTTTGCTTTCAACTGTCTCAGTGCTTCTTTCTTCATTAGAAGCATTGAGTGAACCTATTTCACTCAATGATTCCTGACTTAGAAAAAAAATCCAGCTAGATTTGTTCTCAGCTGTTTACCTCTTAACTGTCTCAGCGCTTCCTACTTTATTAGAAGCGTTGAGTGAACCTGCTTCATTCAACGCTTCTGGACATAGAAAATTTCCCACTAATTTTATCTCTTCTCTCAGCTGTCTCACCACCATCTTCTAGTTGTCTCAGTGTCATCTTCTTAGTTGTCTTCAGCTGTCTCAACACTATCTTCCCAGTTGTCTCAGCTGTCTCAGCGGTCTCAACGCCATCTTCGCAGCGGTCTCAGCGCTTTTGCCCTATAAAGATTTTTTAGCTTTAGATTGACAAGCTTTGAGCTTAGCTCGACGAACCGCAAACTGAGCCCGATGAACTTTTATCTTCTCATCTATCTCAGTGTTGTTTGCCTTTGTCAATTATTCTCTTGGTTTAGCTTGACAAGCTTTAGGATGAGCTCGACTAACTGTAACCTGAGCTCGACGAACTTAGAGCTGAGTTCGACGAATTTTGTATCCTGATTTCTTAAGCTTATGCTGAGTTGAGCTCGACAATCAGCGAGCAGAGTTCGACGACCTCTGAGCTGATTTCGACGAAATTAGAGTTTACTGCCCAACTCATTTTTCTTTACTTGTCCAATCATGGACTACCTGCATGCATGAACTAAAGCACACATCAAATACATTATGTGTGTATGTCATTGACCCATTTGACTTCTTATAAATCTAGGATATTGGGATCAATAGACCCAACAATCTCCCCCTATTTGAAGAAGTCAAAACAATACAGGCCATTGATAACACAACTTCTCAAAACAATACATCATAACAAAATTTAACAGTAGAAGTGTTTCCATTTCTCCAGCCTATGGAGAATTACTTACTCCCCCTGGCATGCTGTCATCCTCACTGTTCCACTTGGTTGTACTTCTCAGTCCCTTGACTTCTTTCCTCCCCCTTTTTGACTTCTACAATAGGGATCATACTGATAGGTTGGTCTCCCCCTATCTATCTCAGCTGTTGGGCTAGCTCCCCCTCAACAGTTGCACATCATCTTCAATATCTGGAGAAAGAGCTTGTTCTACCTGTAAAATAAACAATGCAGCATATGGTAGGAGAGAGAATTGAAGCTACACAAGATTCAACATGCCTAATTAAAATTTGAAGGTGTTGAACTTAGCTTCATCTAGTGGCTTAGTGAAGATTTTAGCCACTTGCTTGTCTGTGGAGACAAACTCAAGGGAGATGTCTTCCCTTTCCACATATTCTGTAATGAAATGCTAACTAATTTCTATATGCTTAGTCCTGCTATGAGAGACAGGATTCCAAACTATAGAAATTGCACTATTAGAATCACAAAAGAGTGGAGTTATACTTATCTGAATATTGTAGTCTTGAAGTTACTATTGAATCTACAACAACTGAGCACAGCAGCTTCCAGCTGAAATATACTCTGACTCTGCTATTGAGATTACAACACTTATCTATTTCTTGCTATTCCAAGAGACAAGCCTTCAACCTAAAAATTGATAGGAGCCTGAAGTGCTCTTCCTATCTTCCTTACAACCTTCAAAATCTACATTTGAATAGTCAGTAAGTTCAAATTCTCCATTCCTGGGGTACCATAGGCCAAGATCTGGGGTGCCCTTAACAAATCTTAAGATTATTTTCAAAACAGTATAGTGAGACTCTTTAGCGCAGGCCTGATACCTAGCACAGACACATGTTGGATACATAATGTCAGACTTACTTGTTGTGAGGTAGAGAAGGGAGCCAACTATACCTCTATACAGAGTTTGATCAATAGGCTTCCCTGGATCATCTTTGCCTATAGGCATACTTGAGCTCATGAGAGTTCTTATTGTGGAAGCATTCTCCATGCCATATTTCTTGATTATCTCCCTGATGAATTTTGAATGGGATATAGTGTAAGACCCCTCCCTCCCCCTTACCAAGGAGGGCTACCGGGTCTTATGCCCAGAACCGCCGTCTTACGGTGGCACTAAATCACGGGTTAGTCGACACCGCAACACGCCGATCCTGTCGGCTAGTACGATCATTTAACCTGTAGGCCAATATGATAAGAAAAGGTAAAACAGTATGTAGATCCACTAGTCCACAAGTCACATAGTACAATCATATAAATGAAATGAAAAGTACACGAATATAGTCCACAGAAGAGTACAAAAAGAAAGAGTAATAAGGGCTTATGCCCAGTACATCAAATCCACTCTCTCACAAAATAAATAAAGCGGAAGCTATGCTAGTACAACAGATCTCGTCCCACCTGAGGACGCACAGTAGTGGTAGTAGCCTGCTGAAGCAGTATCTGCTCCTCAAGTCCTGCCTCCTCGACGTGCTGGTGCTCCATCTCCACGGGCTCCTAAAAATAGTTTGGTCACCGACCATTAGTCAAAAAGACTAAGTCGTTTCCTCCGCACCTCGCCCCGCAGCTCCTAGGCACCGAGCGGGAGGAAGAAACGGAGGACAATAAGGGGTAGCAAAAGTGGAAGCAGGTGACAGAATCTAGCTAGCAGTTGTAATAAGTGATATTGATCTACTCTAGCAGTTCTAAGTATAGTACAAGTAAGTAAGAGCGGTACAGTAAAGGAAGTAAAGACAGCAGTAAAAGCAAGTAAATAAACTATTCTACCACTATACTATTATCACAAAAGTACCCTAACTTATATAAATGCACATACAAATATATAAGTTAGGATTTCCAGGAAATTTAACTTATCATATAAAAGAGCTCATACTAATTTATATGATAAGGATCTATGAAGCGTATGACCTAATATGAATGAATGTTATGATGCAATTTAATGCACAGGCAAGTGTAACTCACACACAACGACTCTGTGATCACAGACCTTTAGTTCCCACTTTTTGAGAGCTAGCATCACTCTCGGGTACCACCGCTGTGGCCACGGCAGCAGCGGAGTGGGCGTCTCCGCTTCTAGGCCGGTATGCACACTACCAAGTCTTAGACCCCTCTCATACGCCTCTGTGCACGTCCAAGGTGCACTCTAGAGTCTTGCGTACGTACTTTGCTGACAACCCATCAGTCTTGTTGGGTCGGATGTGCGTTATTATGGGTCGTCCTCCAGACCACAGTGTAAAACAATCCACTGGCCCCTCTAACACTCACAACTGCCTGGTGTACCGTACTGCCATCGGTGTGACGAACGGCCAGTACCGCATGCCCCGCCACTAGATTTATGCACATGGAAGTATTTTACTCCGAGCCTTCCGCTCGCAGGACCAAACCCGTCCTGAAAACCCTCAAACCCAACCCGGACGAGAACGCACATTAGTGCATTTATACCACCTCCCTCAAACCCTAAACGGGTGAGAACGCACATTAGTGCCTTTATACCAACTCCCTCAAACCCTAAACGGGTGAGTATATATCATGAATCTCTCCAACCCTACACGGGTGAGAAGGTGCAACAAATGTCTTAACCTATTAGACTACTCTTGTCTACGAGTTATTATACCTAGAGATTTAAGGTTAATCCCAGGACTGCCCCCGGTATTCCCTATGAAGGGCTCTCAAGGGGCACTAGGAACTGTGTTGGGATTACGCCCAGCGTTCCCTTTCGCAAGGATATTTATTTTAGTTGATGGCTACCGATGTTTCACCCAGCTCTCTTTGTTTCTCTGGAACAACCCTAGTGACTTAAGATGTTACCGGGAAACCGACGGTCTTCCGTCGACCCCCACTCCAGTTACTACCTAAAGACTTGCACTTTTTAACCCCATCACTATGACCATACTACCCACTAGGGATCATTCATATTGCACTCTCTTATTTCTTCTTATAATCAATCCCCTTGGTAACCCCTAAGGCAAGACCTATTTATTTTATATGCAGACCATGTCCTATTATTACCCTAAAAATGGAATCTTCCAATCCTTAAGGCATCTTGCCCCTAAATATTTATCCTAGGGTGGTATGGGCTAAGGGAACTATCCTATGTATTCTCATAAATTTCCATGGCCAAATAATCCTTTAATTAAATCTTTTAAATTAATCACTAGGTCACTTTACACATGAAGTAGTATGATTGGACATCCACTAACCTAGAGAATTTTTCCTGAGTTGTATAATGATAAAATATTACTGTCTACAGAGTTTCATAATTTTCCTTTGAATATTTATGCCAATTCCTTATTTAATACCAAATTCACATAATTTCCATTTTCCAAATAAAGTACAGGTAATATGTAATCCAAAATTCCAGGAAAATTACAGAACATATAAAACATTAATTTATGACTATTGGCAGAGTTCCATCAACTTGTATTGTATAATGGCCTATCAATTTCCATTCTTTCATATTTACCAAAAATGCCATTATATTAATCTAAAAGATATCAATACACTCATTAATTCTGAAAACCTTATGCAAGACTAATAATACAATTTTACAGCACTAGAATTATTTCCAAATTTTTCTGAGGTGCATATCCATCAATTCAAGTATAAATGAAATAAGGGTAAAATGGGCATTATAAGATATTTTATTCCAAACGTTCTTCAAACAAAAGGATCAAATTTTTCCTAATTCAAATGTAAGCTTATCTATATCTTGGCAAAGTGTAAGGATTTGTGCTTGAGGAAAACCTATTTTCCAAATTTATTTTCAAAAGAGCTACATTTAAAATAAATTCCAATAAATGAGATTTTTGATTCCAAAAATCCCATAATTAATTTGAGGGGTGAAATTTGCCCTAATGAACCACTGTAAACAAATCCAAGATTTTTGCATGCATCCATTAGGTTGAATACACAATATTTAAACTATTGCTATTAGCACCCAAGGCAATATGTACACCAACACATGCAAGTGGGTTTTCCCATCATACCATGATCCAAAAGTGCTGAAATTTTTATCAGGCACTAATGGTGTTCCCAAGGACCCACCTCCAAAATTTGGGGCCATGAGGAGTCCTATAACTCCCTATATTTCATTTATTTACATTTTGAACTTATGACCAAACCTATAGGAAAAACTATTTTAAAAATTCTTACATTTTGGCTTGGGCTAGGTATGCCCTAGTCATGCATGTACCCAAAATTTGGGGCCATGGTGATTGCTGGTTTGACCTGGGCATCCAAATGAATTTCTGCCCTAGTCTAGGACCAGTCCTAGGAGAAATGCCCTACAGGACTGTACACTACACCAAATCACAACTTTAAGGTGGAAAATTAAGGGTAAGACAGTCAGCTACATTTGTTATTTAGGGACTAGTTTCTGGAAATGCATCTAAGAGGCCTACAAAGAACATACAAAATGACTGTATTTATGTGACAGAATTTATACTATTCATCACCTTTAAATTAAATCATATTAATAGATTTGCACGAATCTTAAAGCATAAACCGACGGGATCCGGTCATCTCATACCTCCAGCCAACGGCTGAGATCGAGCAGACCTGGAGCAACTTTGCTGGCGATTTTCGGCCAGCTGAGGCGGCGCCACCTCCGGCCAACGGTGTCATCACCTTCACGGTGGTGGTGGCTATCGTTTCCCGGTGATGGGGCGGCGGGAGACGGCGGCGATCGCGAACCCGAGCGGTTTCAAAAGCTTGGAAAAATCTCATTTTTCTCACATGGCATCGGGCTCAGTTGAGCCCGATATCTCACCTAATCGATCTAAGATCCTAGTACGGGTAGAGGTGAGGTGAAACGAACCTGGATTGGGGCTTGGCTGCGGGTCAGGCGGCGGTTTGCCATGGTGGTGGTGCGCCGGCGAGCTCCACCCCGAAAGCTTGATTCTCCACCATTTTCCATGATCCAGCACTCGATTTCGATTCCTTTCTACCTCCTGAAGCTATTGGTGTGGTCTGTTTGGGCTGAGTTTGGTTGTTTATGGAGATATCACCTATGTGAGCTCGGTTTGAGCTTTGGTTGCTCCGCCCATGCATGGTAGGTGGCTCTCAGGCCCTATTTTCTTCTGGAATGGAGTGAGGAGGTCGGCCAGCTGGTTTTGGGCAGAGGAAAGCAGCTGAAAGGGTGGCCATGTGGCCACCATTCCCTTTCATCCCCATTTCTCTCTCCTCTTCTCTCAAAATCTCATTTCTACCCCTTTGCATGCATTATCTCTCCTGATTTAGAGGGGTAGGGCTGGTCTTATTCACTTGGGCTATCCATGGGCCAATTTTGGTGGGTTTGGTCCAATGGAGGATGGCTTGGTCTTCATTTCACTCTTTTAGGTCAAATAGTTGACTTGTTGACTTGGAGAGTTGACTTAGTCAACATGGTGGGTGGGCTGACCCCATTTGATCGAAATGGGTCTAGTGGCACCACCCAACTTGGGTTGGGTCAAGGGAGTGCCCTACTTAGGCTAATTGGGCTTATGAGTGTGGGTTTGACCAAATTAAGCCCATGGTTGACTTGGGTCAATTGGGGTCAAACTGTTGACCTAATGGCATGCCCTAGGGTCCACTTAGATTGTTTTTTAGGGTTAGGGCAATGTGGTGGGGTCATAGTGTGGCTAGGGTCCTCACTTAGGCTAGTTTGACCTAGTTTGACTATGGTCCTATAGTGGGCTCCACATGGCTACCACCCACTACCTAGGGTCAAACCTAGTTGATCTCCTTAAATCTCACCCCATGCCTAACCCAATCTAAGTTGAGGGGTCCAGAAGTAACATGGGATGTTACAAATTCCAATAAACAAGAAAATAATTTCGTCCCCGAAATTTAAGTTCGGGTCTACGGGGTTCTACTTGCAAGAATTTTTAAGAAACTTTAAAATATAACTTGAAAGTACCTGATGCGAATAGCTCCGGGTGTTGCTCCAGCATCAGATCCCTCGGCTCCCAGGTGTGCTCCTCCCGTCCATGGTTAGACCACAACACCTTCACAAGAGGGACCTTCTTCTTCCGCAACACTCGGATGGCTGTATCGTCAATCCGGATCGGCTCCAATCTAACTGATCTGTCAGGCTCTACCGGTCTGGCTGTAGTAGTAATGTGCTGCTCCGGCCTAAGGAGAGCTCTTCGCAAGGAAGAGACATGGAAGACGTCATGTAATGCACCCAACTCCGGTGGCAGCTGCAGTCGGTAAGCCAAGGGGCCGATCCGCTCCAGGATCAGGTATGGCCCCATGTATCGTGGACTGAGCTTCTTGTGCCTCCGCACCCGAGAGACACCGTGTACTGGACTTATCTTCAATAAAACTTTGTCTCTAACCTGGAACTCCACCTTCCGGTGCCGAGCATCATTATACTTTGTCTGCCTGCTCTGGGCCTCTAGTAGCCGATCCCTGATCAATCGAATCTGAACCTCAGTATCCTCTATATAATCAGATCCAAGAGCCCTGGTATCCACATCCTGAACCCATGATAGCGGTGTCTGACATCTCCTCCCATAAAGTGCCTCATATGGAGCTATCCTGATGCTAGCCTGGTGGCTGTTATTGTACGAGAACTCAATCAGTGGCAGCTGCCTCTCTCAAGGCTTCCCCGTATCCAATATGCATAGTCTGAGTACGTCCTCCATGGTCCGGAGCGTCCGCTCGGTCTGTCCGTCGGTCTGCGGATGGAAGGCGGTACTAAAAGTAAGCTGAGATCCCAAGTAAGCATGCACGTCCCTCCACTCGCTCGAAGTGAACCGACCATCACGGTCCGAAACAATCGTCCTGGGAATGCCATGATATCTGACGAACTGTTCCACAAATAATCTCACCAGAACTACAACTGGGGCATCCTTCCGAACTGGAATAAATCGTGCTACCTTGGTCAGTCTATCCACTATGACCCATATAGAATCATGCCCAGAGTGGGAGCGAGGAAATCCATGTACAAAGTCCATAGCAATGTCCTCGAACTTCCATTCTGGAACTGGCAGTGGCTGTAGTAAACCTCCCGGGCTCTTGCATTCTGCTTTCACACGCTGGTAGGTCTCGCAATGGGTCACAAAATCCGTGATCTCCCTCTTCATCCCGGGCCAATACATAGACCTCCGCAAATCTGCCCACATCTTGGTGATGCCGGGGTGCACTGAATATCTGGAGCAATGAGCCTCTCTGAGTATGTCATCCCGGATATTGCCCCCTGCTGGTATGTAAATGCGCCCATGGAATCGAAGAAGATCATCCTGTAGCGTGTAGTCCTCAACCTTGCCCCTCTCCAGTGCACTAAAAATCGGCTGTAACGCAGCATCCAGCCTCTGATGTGTTCGGATGCGCTCCTGTATATCATCGCCACTGATCACTGAGCTCAAATACTCTCGATACACTACTGGCTCGGTCTCAGATACCATGGTAATGTGCATGTCCTCCATCATCTGTAGCAGCTCTATAGACATCAACCGGGGCTCCGGTCCAGAAGTGCCAGCCCTCCTGCTCAAAGCATCTGCTACCGTGTTCGCATTTCCCGGATGGTAGTTGATCTTGTAATCAGTCACAAAGGAATTCCAGCCATCTCCTCTGTCTCAGGTTTAAGTCCTTCTGTGTATCGATATATTTAAGATTCTTGTGATCTGAAAAGATGTCACAATGAATCCTGTATAAGTAATGCCGCCATATCTTTAGGGCGAATACCACAGGCCCGAGCTATAGGTCATGTACTGGATAGTTATGCTCATGCTTCTTCAACTGTCTTGAAGCATAAGCAATAACATGTCCATGCTGCATCAGGACTGCACCCATCCCCTGGTAAGAGGCGTCCATGTAGATCTGGAATCCTTCGCTCCCGGATGGAAGCGCAAGAATGGGGGACGAGATGAGTCGGTCCTTCAGCTCCTAAAAAGCCGTCTCGCACCGCTCTGACCAAACAAAATCTGCATCCTTCTTCGTCAAGGACGTAAGGGGGAGTGCTATCCTCGAGAATCCCTCCACGAACTTGCGATAATACCCTGCTAGTCCCAAGAAACTGCGAATGTCAGATGCGGTCTTTGACCGTGGCCAATCCCTCACTATTTTTATCTTGGCTGGGTCCACTGCTAATCCAGCCCCACTGATCGTGTGCCCCAGGAAAGCCACCTCCTGCAGCCAGAACTGGCACTTTGAAAATTTTGCGTACATTTGAGACTCCCTCAGCCTCTGCAAGACCTGCGCCAGGTGCTCTGTATGCTCTTCCTGAGTCCGAGAATATATAAGAATGTCGTCGATGAATACAATCAAGAAGCGGTCTAAGAATGGCTCGAATACACGGTTCATTAGACTCCTGAATGCGGCAGGGGCATTCGTGAGCCCAAAGGCATCACCGTGAACTCGTATAATCCGTAGCGTGAACTGAATGCCGTCTTCAGTATGTCCTCTTCCCTGATACAGAGCTGGTAGTAACCGGATCGCAAATCTAGCTTGGAGAACCAGAAGGCTCCCTGCAGCTGGTCAAATAACTCATCTATTCGAGGCAGAGGATAGGTATTGCGGACCGTTAACCGGTTCAGCTCCCGGTAATCTATGCATTGTCGCAATGACCCGTCCTTCTTCTTCACAAAGAGAACTGGCGCTCCCCACGGCGATGAACTGGGCCGCACAAATCCTAACTCGACTAGCTCCTGTAGTTGAGTCCTGAACTCTGCTAACTCCCTGGGAGCCTTCCTGTAGGGTGCCCGAGACACCGGCCTCGCTCCCGGTACTAGCTGAATCCTGAAATCCAACTCTCTAGCAGGTGGTAGCCCGGGCAATTTCTCCGGGAATACGTCGGAGAAATCCCGGACCACCGGAATATCTGAAATAGTCGTCTCTGCTCCCACCATCTCAAAGCAGATAAGATAAACTTCTTCACCCTGCTCGTGGGCCTTCACAGCCTGTACAGAAGATAACAATAGGTGGCAGATAGGCTGAATACCTTCAATGATAACATGATAGTCGCCGTGCCTTAGCGTGATCCTCCTGGACGGACAATCTATCTGAGCATGGTTCCGATGTAACCAAGCCATGTCCAAAATCAAGTCGAAGTCCTGCAGCTTCAGAATAGTTGCTGGCGCCTCAAATGCCTTGCCGCCAATCTCGGCCTCCATATCACAATGTGCAGTGGTCTGCAGCTCTGACCCATCGGGTAGATTCACCCTCATCTCTAGTCCAAGAAACCTCTCTACGCCTTCGAGTCCGTCGATGAAGGCCTCGGATACGAACGAGTGCGAAGCACCCGTATCGAAGAGAGTATGAGCGGGCTTGCCGCTGATCATAACTATGCCTGAGGTTTGTTTACGTTAAAATTAACTGTTATCCTATAGTTCCAGGTGCTATATATAATTGAAAATTCAAGCAAATTTAATAATTAACTTTAAGTACCTGTGATAACCTCCTTGGGGTTCCTCTGCTCTGTGAGGTCCAAGGCGTATATCTGCTCCTTCTCGCATCTCCTGCCGTGATATCCCCGGCCTCGGCCTCGTCCTCGGCCTCGGCCTTAGCCCTGCTGTACTGGGGCCACTGGAGCTGGAGGAGGAGGAGGAGGATGGAATCGATGCGGGCACTCCGACCTAATGTGCCCGGGCTGGCGGCATCCGTAACAAACTACCTGTCGGTGGCCTCGGTCATCCTGTCTCCTCGGATCATGCTTCTGTAGAGGTGGGGGAGCCAATGCTAGAGGAGGCCCCTGCTCCTGCCTGAAGTTGGGACGACGACGTCCCCCACCCTTCTTGTATCTGATAGTCCTACCTCTCTGAGATCCCCTGCTGCTCTCTCCTGATGTCGACCCATCAAATGGTCTCTTCCCTCCGGCTCGCACCATCAGCTGGTCAGCCTCCAGCTTCTTTGCCATCTCGATGATCTGCCTAGATGTGCCATGAGAAATGAACAGCAAGGCCTGCCTCAAATCATCCCTGAGGCCCCGGTAGAACCTCTTTGCATACCTCCTATCATCGGTATCCTGAATCCCTGTGAACCTGGCCAAATGAGAGAACTCTCTCTGATACTCGATCACTGATCTAGTCCCCTGCCTGAGGTTCAAAAATCTCTCCTCCAAGGCATCTCTATCCGTAGCAGAGATGAAGTGCTCCAGAAATACATTGCCAAACTCCTCCCATGATATCTCTGACAGCTCAAAGTCCGCATATGTAGACTCCCGTACTGATTTCCACCATCTCTTCGCATGAGCCTCTAGCGCAGAGGTGGCTAGAGGTACTGCCTCGCCGACCGGCAGCTGATGCCAGCTAAGATCTCGTGTATGGCCTCCAGCCATTCCTCCGTCTTTACCACATCCTCTGTCCCACGGTACGTCGGTGGGGACAGGCTCTTGACTGCACTCAGCCAGCTCGACCCCGGATTTGGCTGTGGAGCCGGGACTTGCTGGGATCTAAAGGCATCCAGAATTGCCGTCAAAGTCTGCCCCATCTCCGTATGTAAGAATGGAGTGGCAGCTGGAGGGGCAGGAGCCACATTTTGCGGCGCGTCGACCTGTGGAGGTTGCATAAAGGTAAGGTTAAAACAGAACTGGCCTAACTCATTGTACTTTGTGGACCATTTATGTGACTTTTGCACATGGGCACAACACTGCTTCCGCTGCATAGTTTGTCCGCAAACTAATGCTCGGGCGGGGGTGGTCCCATGTTGTGGACTTCTTTCTCATATGATCGTTGTTCAAGTGATACCAGTTTGTAAGACCCCTCCCTCCCCCTTACCAAGGAGGGCTACCGGGTCTTATGCCCAGAACCGCCGTCTTACGGTGGCACTAACTCACGGGTTAGTCGACACCGCAACACGCTGATCCTACCGGCTAGTACGATCATTTAACCTGTAGGCCAATATGAGAAGAAAAGGTAAAACAGTATGTAGATCCACTAGTCCACAAGTCACATAGTACAATCATATAAATGAAATGAAAAGTACACCAATATAGTCCACAGAAGAGTACAAAAAGAAAGAGTAATAAGGGCCAGTACATCAAATCCACTCTCTCACAAAATAAATAAAGCGGAAGCTATGCTAGTACAACAGATCTCGTCCCACCTGAGGACGCACAGTAGTGGTAGTAGCCTGCTGAAGCGGTATCTGCTCCTCAAGTCCTGCCTCCTCGACGTGCTGGTGCTCCATCTCCACGGGCTCCTAAAAATAGTTTGGTCACCGACCATTAGTCAAAAGGACTAAGTCGTTTCCTCCGCACCTCGCCCCGCAGCTCCTAGGCACCGAGCGGGAGGACGAAGCGGAGGACAACAAGGGGTAGCAAAAGTGGAAGCAGGTGACAGAATCTAGCTAGCAGTTGTAATAAGTGATATTGATCTACTCTAGCAGTTCTAAGTATAGTACAAGTAAGTAAGAGTGGTACAATAAAGGAAGTAAAGACAGCAGTAAAAGCAAGTAAATAAACTATTCTACTACTATACTATCATCACAAAAGTACCCTAACTTATATAAATGCCCATACAAATATATAAGTTAGGATTTCCAGGAAATTTAACTTATCATATAAAAGAGCCAATACTAATTTATATGATAAGGATCTATGAAGCGTATGACCTAATATGAATGAATGTTATGATGCAATTTAATGCACAGGCAAGTGCAACTCACACACAACGACTCTGTGATCACAGACCTTTAGTTCCCACTTTTTGAGAGCTAGCATCACTCTCGGGTACCACCGCTGTGGCTACGGCAGCAACGGAGCGGGCGTCTCCGCTTCTAGGCCGGTATGCACACTACCAAGCCTTAGACCCCTCTCATACGCCTCTGTGCACGTCCAAGGTGCACTCTAGAGTCTTGCGTACGTACTTTGCTGACAACCCGTCAGTCTTGTTGGGTCGGATGTGCGTTATCGGGGGTCGTCCTCCAGACTGCAGTGTAAAACAACCCATTGGCCCCTCTAACTCTCACAACCGCTTGGTGCACTGTACTGCCATCGGTGTGACGAACGGCCAGTACCATATGCCCCGCCACTAGATTTATGCACATGCAAGTATTTTACTCCGAGCCTTCCGCTCGCAGGACCAAACCCGTCCTGAAAAACCTCAAACCCAACCCGGGCGAGAACGCACATTAGTGTCTTTATACCAACTCCCTCAAACCCTAAACGGGTGAGAACGCACATTAGTGCCTTTATACCAACTCCCTCAAACCCTAAATGGGTGAGTATATATCATGAATCTCTCCAACCCTAAATGGGTGAGAATGTGCAACAAATGTCTTAACCTATTAGACTACTCTTGTCTATGGGTTATTATACCTAGAGATTTAAGGTTAATCCCAGGACTGCCCCCGGTATTTCCTGTGAAGGGCTCTCAAGGGGCACTACGAACTGTGTTGGGATTACGCTCAGCGTTCCCTTTAGCAAGGATATTTATTTTAGTTGATGGCTACCCATGTTTCACCCAGCTCTCTTTGTTGCTCTGGAACAACCCTAGTGACTTAAGATGTTACCGGGAAACCGACGGTCTTCCGTCGACCCCCACTCCAGTTACTACCTAAAGACTTGCACTTTTTAACCCCATCACTAAGACCATACTACCCACCAGGGATCATTCATATTGCACTCTTTTATTTCTTCCGATAATCAATCCCCTTGGTAACCCCTAAGGCAAGACCTATTTATGTTATATGCAGACCATGTCCTATTATTATCCTAAAGATGGAATCTTCCAATCCTTAAGGTATCTTGCCCCTAAATATTTATCCTAGGGTGGTATGGGCTAAGGGAACTATCCTATGAATTCTCATAAATTTCGTTGGCCAAATAGTCCTTTAATTAAATCTTTTAAATTAATCACTAGGTCACTTTACACATGAAGTAGTATGATTGGAAATCCACTGACCTAGATAATTTTTCCTGAGTTGTATAATGATAAAATATTACTGTCTACAGAGTTGCATAATTTTCCTTTGAATATTTACGCGAATTCCTTATTTAATAACAATTCACATAATTTCCATTTTCCAAATGAAGTACAGGTAATATGTAATCCAAAATTCCAGGAAAATTACAGAACATATAAAACATTAACTTATGACTATTGGCAGAGTTTCATCAACTTTTATTGTATAATGGCCTATCAATTTCCATTCATTCATATTTACCAAAAATGCCATTATATTAATCTAAAAGCTACCAATACACTCATTAATTCAGAAAAAATTATGCAAGACTAATAATACAATTTTACAGCAATAGAATTATTTCCAAATTTTTCTGAGGTGCATATCCATCAATTCAAGAATAAATGGAATAAGTGTAAAATGGGCATTATAAGATATTTTATTCCAAAGTTCTTCAAACAGAAGGATCAAATTTTTTCTAAGTCAAATGTAACCTTATCTATATCTTGGCAAAGTTTGAGGATTTGTGCTTGAGGAAAACCTATTTTCCAAATTTATTTTCAAAAGAGCTACATTTAAAATAAATTCCAATAAATGGGATTTTTGATTCCAAAAATCCCATAATTAATTTGAGGGGTGTAATTTACCCTTATGAACCACTGTAAACAAATCCAAGATTTTTGCATGCATCCATTAGGTTGAATACACAATATTTAAACTATTGCTATTAGCACCCAAGGCAATATGTACACCAACACATGCAAGTGGGTTTTCCCATCATGTAGTGATCCAAAAGTGCTGAAATTTTTATCATGCACTAATGGTGTTCCCAAGGACCCACCCCCAAAATTTGGGGCCATGAGGAGTCCTATAACTCCCTATATTTCATTTATTTATATTTTGAAATTATGACCAAAACTATAGGAAACATTGTTTCAAAACTTCTTAAATTTTGGCAGGGGCTAGGTATGCCCTAATCATGCATGTACCAAAATTTGGGGCCATGGTGATTGCTGGTTTGACTTGGGCATCCAAATGAATTTCTGCCCTAGTGTAGGACCAGACCTAGGAGAAATGCCCTACAGGACTGTACACTACACCAAATCACAACTTTAAGGTGCCAAATTAAAGGTAAGATAGTCAGCTACATTTTTCATTTAGGGACTAGGTTCTGGAAATGTCTCTAAGAGGCCTAAAAAGAACATGCAAAATGACTGTATTTATGTGACAGAATTTATACTATTGATCACCTTTAAATTAAATCATATTAATAGATTTGCACGAATCTTAAAGCGTAAACCGACGGGATCCAGTCATCTCCTACCTCCATCCAACGGCTGAGATCGAGCCGACCTGAAGCAACTTTGCTGGCGATTTCCGGCCAGCTGAGGCGGCGCCACCTCCGGCCAACGGTGCCATCACCTTCACGGTGGTGGTGGCTATCGTTTCCCGGTGATGGGGCGGCGGGAGACGGCGGCGATGGCAAACCCTAGAGGTTTTAAAAGCTTGGAAAAATCTCATTTTTATCACATGGCATCGGGCTCAGTTGAGCCCGATATCTCACCTAATCGATCTAAGATTCTAGTACAGGTAGAGGTGAGGTGAAACGAACCTGGATTGGGGCTTGGCTGCGGGTCAGGCGGCAGTTTGCCATGGTGTTGGTGCTCCGGCGAGCTCCACCCCGAAAGCTTGATTCTCCACCATTTTCCATGATCCAGCACTCGATTTCGATTCCTTTCTACCTCCTGAAGCTATTTGTGTGGTCTGTTTGGGCTGAGTTTGGCTGTTTATGGAGATATCACCTATGTGAGCTCGGTTTTAGCTTTGGTTGCTCCGCCCATGCATGCCAGGTGGCTCCCAGCCCCTATTTTCTTCTGGAATGGAGTGAGGAGGTCGGCCAGCTGGTTTTGGGCAGAGGAAATCAGCTGAAAGGGTGGCCATGTGGCCACCATTCCCTTTCATCCCCCATTTCTCTCTCCTCTTCTCTCAAAATCTCATTTCTACCCCTTTGTATGCATTCTCTCTCCTGATTTAGAGGGGTAGGGCTGGTCTTGTTCACTTGGGTTGGCCATAGGCCAATTTTGGTCAGCTTGGTCCAATGGAGGATGGCTTTGTCTTCATTTCACTCTTTTAGGTCAAATAGTTGACTTGTTGACTTGGAGAGTTGACTTAGTCAACATGGTGGGTGGGCTGACCCCATTTGATGGAAATGGGTCTAGTGGCACCACCCAACTTGGGTTGGGTCAAGGGAGTGCCCTACTTAGGCTAATTGGGCTTATGAGTGTGGGTTTGACCAAATTAAGCCCATTGTTGACATGGGTCAATTAGGGTCAAACTGTTGACCTAATGGCATGCCCTAGGGTCCACTTAGATTGTTTTTAGGGTTAGGGCAATGTGGTGGGGTCATAGTGTGGCTAGGGTCCTCACTTAGGCTAGTTTGACCTAGTTTGACTATGGTCCTATAGTGGGCTCCACATGGCTACCACCCACTACCTAGGGTCAAACCTAGTTGATCTCCTTAAATCTCACCCCATGCCTAACCCAATCTAAGTTGAGGGGTCCAGAAGTAACATGGGATGTTACATATAGATAGACCATCATTAGTCTGTTTTACTTGGAGTCCCAAGAAAAACATCAATTCACTCATACTACTCAACTCAAACTTCCCCTGCATAAGTTTTGCAAACTTCCAGCAGAGCTTGTCATCAGTAAAGCCAAATATTATGTCATCAACATAAATCTAGACTAGGACGATCTTGCCCTTAGATTCCCTTAGAAATAGGGTCGTATCTATCTTCCCCCTTGAGAATTTGTTCTCAATGAGGAAGGTAGACAGTGTCTCAAACCATGCTCTTGGGGCTTACTTAAGCCCATAAAGAGCTTTCCTAAGTCTATATTTGATAACTCTAATTTTATCCATATTTTTATATATTCTTTATTTAATAATTAATTAGTTTATAAATATATTTTATGATTTTATTATCTAATTTCTTTAATTTCATATTTTAGGATCAATCTGGGCTGCAAATTTCAAAATGGAGTTTACTGGATTGATCAGGAGACAAAGCTGGACAAAGCCCGAAAAAGTGCAAAGTACACGCCCCGATCTTGGGCATGACATCCAGGCGTGACCCCGGCACGTGCTCTAGAGCTCACTGCAACATCATTTAAAAGTACACGCCCATTGGTCACGGGCGTGACCATGCTGACCCGGGCATGTCCACTATGCGTGACATGCAGATGACGATCCAGGCCTCCAATCCACGTTAGATTAAAAATACACGCCCTGGCAAGGGCGTGACTTTTTGGTCACGGGCGTGACAGAAAGCCGTGACATCCTGGGGTGCCAAGTTAATGCAGCAGTTTCAAGACCTGGCGGTTTTTGCAAGACACGCCCTTGGTCACGGGCGTGACAAAGGGCGTGACCCTTCCAATAATGGCCGGAGTTATTCTCATCATTTCGGCTTCCCTCCATTTTCAGCAACCGACAAGACACACCCTAGGTCACGGGCGTGACCTAGGGGCGTGACCCGCCAATTAATGATTTTTGGCGATTTCGCGCCAATGTTCCGAAGACTTGAAGATGACGATTCTGAACCCGACACGCCCTAGGTCACGGGCGTGACCTAGGGGCGTGACCATCCAGCAAACTTGCCTATAAATTCCAGGCAATTTCAGAGCTAAAGAGGAGATTTTGGGGAGCTTTGTTCTGTTTTCTTTACTGTTTTTCTTGCATTTTCAATTCATAGTGTAACTCTTTATTTCAAGTTTTTTTTATCATGTCTCTCTTCAACCTTCCATGTAACTCTCCCATCATGATGAGTAGCTAATTTCCATTTAGCACTTGA
Source organism: Platanthera guangdongensis (assembly GCA_039583875.1). Classification (NCBI taxonomy): domain Eukaryota; kingdom Viridiplantae; phylum Streptophyta; class Magnoliopsida; order Asparagales; family Orchidaceae; genus Platanthera; species Platanthera guangdongensis. The sequence goes on along the minus strand of CM077148.1, from coordinate 120,716,643 downwards.
TCATGATGAACTTTGTAATGGAATAAATTTCTTATTTTTGTCTCAAATTATCAAGCACTCTAATCTATGTACTTTGGTTTATTCTAGATTTTAATTTCGTCGAATTCATATGTTGTAAATTATGTTTATTTGATCTTAGATTTGTATCCTAGATTTACCGAGAGGTTGTGGATACGAGTAGATCACTCAAGGATAAAGAGAGTTTCATGCGCCCCTCGAGAGAGGAAGGCATATTTCTTCCGCATTAGAGTCAACTACATTAGTAAGGTTCACCACGTAAAGCAAGCTTAGGTTTTTTGACTTGCCGAGAGGTCTTAATCGATCAACCTAAAGTTAGTCAAATGCATATTCTCGAGAGAGGCGCTTCGTAGCAATGGAACCTCCGCGGTTGAAGTTATAATTTAGATGCTTGTATTTATTTTCATTATATGGAAATTTATTCTAGCCCAAAGGGATTGTAGATCAAGTGCTAGATTTCCTATAATCATATTTCTCCTCTTAGTTTAACGTTTTATTTTTCGCAAAACCAATTTCCAATCGATAAAATAATAGCTCTTCCTTGTGAGTACAAGTACTCAACGGTCCCCGAGTTTAAATACGACAATTCCTGTACTAAATTTTGATAGGTGCACTTGCTTAGTTTGAGAATTTAGTTTGGATATATTTCCAAACTTTATAAAATCTTCATCAATTTTTTGGCGCCATTGACGGAGACTTTTTCTTTGTTGATATTATGAAAGCAAGGATCTATTAGTTTTATCATTTCCTTTTTGTTTTTTTAAAAAATCAAAATCAAAGATTTTTTTTATTTTGTTTTTATTTTGTTGTATGACCCGAAGGAATCCGTCAAATCTACTTGATTTGGATCCGGAGATCGATCAAAGCTTACGGCGACATCTAAGACTCCGCGATCTCAATTCTCCAGATTTGGTTGAGGAATCCATAGATGACATTTCTTCTTCTGCTTCATTTTCTTATACTCTTTCACCTTCTTCTTCTTCTTCTTCTTCTTTTCAATTTTCTTCTAATTCGGGTAACTCAAATCCAAATATGGCCGATCAACAGACTATGTCATATTATGCTCGACCAAATTTGGATAATGCTCAATCAAGTATTGTTCGTCCCGCTATTGCGAACAATAACTTTGAATTGAAGCCAAGCATCATCCAAATGGTACAAAAATATGTACAATTTGATGGGCTTCAAGATGAGGATCCCAACTCACATATTTCTATCTTTTTAGAAATATGTGACACTTTTAAAATTATCGGGGTTTCAGATGATGCCATCTGGTTACGGCTTTTCCCTTTCACATTGCGCACCAAAGCTAAACAGTGGTTGGCCACTTTACCAAGGGGATCCATCACTACTTGGGCCGAAATGACGGAAAAATTTCTCATGAAATATTTCCGCCAGCAAAAACGGACAAGTTGCGCAATGATATTACATATTTCTCCCAAGTTGATATGGAAATGTTATATGAAACTTGGGAGCGATTTAAGGAATTGCTTCGCCGTTGTCCGCATCATGCAATCCCCGATTGGTTGCAAATCCAAACCTTCTATAATGGTTCAATCAACAAAGGAGACAACATATTGATGTCACCGCCGGTGGAACGTTAAATAACAAAACACCGGCGACCACCCAAGAACTTATAGAAGGTATGGCGATGAACACGTATCAGTGGAGTACACCCCGGTCTCGTCCACCTAAACCGGCCGGGATGTATGAAATCGATACGGTTTCAAGTTTATCTCTCCAGGTTGAGAAACTACAAAAACAAATAGCCGAGATGTCTACTTCTTTGTCTACACCTACCCATGAACCCCAATATTGGGAACCTTCTACTATTGCCGAACATGTGGATTACATAAGTAATCTGAATCGGACACCTTGTAATTCAGGTTATAATTTTGGTAACACTTATCACCCGGGTTTAAATAATCATGCCAACTTCTCTTGGAGTAATCCAGGGAACACGGTGCGCACAACAAACACAATTCCACCCGGTTATTTTCCGACATAGGCTCAAAAGCTCCTAATCTCGAGGAGTTGTTCACCAAATATACGACTACAAATGATGCCAATATCTGCAATCTCACCGGAACTCTTCGTAGGATGGAGAACAAAATTGGGCAAATCGCTAAAATGCTCTCCGATCACCAACATGGAGCGCTACCGGGCAATACGAAGCCTAACCCAAAGGTGCAAGCGAAGGCCATCACGCTATGGAGCGGGAAAGAGGTACACACTTCTTCTAATCCGGTTGAACAAGAGGTAATAATTTCTACATCACCTTCTCCTCCTCCTTAGTCTTCTAATTATAATAAACCAAAGGCTAATCAACCGCCTCTTCCCTATCCATCTAAAATGCACAAAGACCGGGTGGATGGGCATCACGGTAAATTTTTAGATATGTTTAAACAAATTCAAATAAATTTACCGTTTTGCGAAGTGATAGCACAAATGCCAAAGTATGCCAAGTACCTCAAGGAACTTTTGTCCAATAAAAAGAAACTTGAGGATATCTCCACGGTTCAATTGAATGCGGAGTACTCGACAGTTTTACTTAATAAATTGCCTAAGAAATTACCTGATCCGCGTAGTTTCTCTATTCCTTGTTTTTTGGAGATTTTTTTAGTAAAACATGCATTAGCCGATCTCGGCGCCTCAATTAATTTAATGCCTTATTCTTTAGTGAAGAAGTTGGGATTAGGAGAGCCTAAAACCACAAGAATGTGCATTAAATTGGCGGATTGGTCTATCAAGCTCCCTATGGGGATTATTGAGGATGTGCTTGTCAAAGTTGACAAATTTATCTTTCTGGTAGATTTCGTCATCTTTGACATCGAAGAGAACACCGAGGTACCACTTATTCTCGGTCTCCCTTTTCTTGCCACCTCGCGCGCAATTATAGAAGTTAGTAATGGTAAACTTCTCCTTAGAGTCAGAGATGAAGAAGCTACCTTTACTATTGACTCGTCTATGAAAAATTCACTCTCAAATGACGACTCGTGTTACTATTTGGAGACTTCTCTTGAAGAAGACTTGATTCCTTTTTCTGAACAGTCTCTATCATCTATTGATCATGGCGAAGATTTTGGAAATTTAGATTTAATTACTCATGAAAATAATGATATTGTTTCGATCACTCACACGCCTATTTTCAAAATTTTGGAAGTTGATAGTGAACGTTTGAGAAATTCTTATGATGAACCTCCCACACTAGAATTAAAACAATTGCCTAATCATTTAGAGTATTTATTTTTAGCGGAGGATTCAAAACTTCCCGTTATTGTGTCGGCCTACTTGATCGATGAAGAAAAAACTAAACTATCTAATATTTTAAAACTTCATCGCCGCGCAATTGCGTGGAAGATCGCAGATTTGAGAGGGATTAACCCCTCCTTTTAGACCCACAATTTTGTTAGAAGAACACGCACATAAAACCATTCAACCTCAATGCTGGCTAAATCTTAACATGAACGAGGTAGTTAAGGCGGAGGTAATAAAATTATTAGATGCGGGCATAATCTATCCGATTTCGGATAGTACTTGGGTAAGCCGAGTCCAAGTGGTGCCCAAGATAGGAGGGTTAACGGTAGTGCCTAATGATAAGAATGAATTAATCCCTATTCGAACGATTACCGGATGGCGAGTGTGCATCGACTACCGGAAATTAGATGATGCAACCCGTAAGGATCATTTTCCTTTGCCGTTCATTTACCAAATCCTTGAACGGTTATCCAGGTACTCATTTTATTATTTTCTTGACGGTCTTTCGGGATATTTCCAAATCCCAATTGCACCTAAGGATCAAGAGAAAACAACCTTCACTTGTCCGTTTTGCACTTTCGCCTATCGGAGGATGCCTTTTCGTTTATGCAATGCACCGACAACCTTTCAAAGGTGTATGCTAGAGTTTTTTGATGAGCTAGTGAAGGATATAATGGAAGTCTTCATGGATGACTTCTCCGTCTTTGGAGATTCGTTCGATTTATGTTTGGCTAACCTTTCCTGTGCACTTCAAAGATATGAGGACACGAACTTAGTTTTAAATTGGGAGAAGTGCCATTTTATGGTACGGGAAGGTTTGGTTTTAGGCCATAAAATTTCAAGCAAGGGCATAGAGGTAGATAAAGCTAAAATTGAAACTATAGAAAATCTACCTCCCCCTTCAAATGTCAAGGCCATCCATAGTTTTTTGGGGCATGCCGGTTTCTATCGCCGGTTTATTAAAGATTTTTCTAAAATAACTAAGCCTCTTACTCAATTGTTAGAAAAAGATGCGCGTTTCTTTTTAATGAAAATTGTTTGCATGCTTTTTCTCTTATTAAAGAAAAATTGATTAACGCTCCTATCATGATCGCTCCAAAATGGGACCTTCCTTTTGAGATCATGCATGACGCTATTAGTTTTGTCGTAGGTGCGGTCTTAGGGCAACACATTAATAAAAAATTTCATCCTATATATTATGCGAGCAAAACACTCACCGCCGCACAAGAAAATTATACGTCTACCGAAAAAGAATTATTAGCCGTAATTTTCGCATTTGATAAATTCCACTCATATCTAACCTTGTCAAAGATTATTGTGTTTACCGATAATTCGGCTTTGAGATATTTACTAGCAAAAATAGATGCAAAGCCGTGATTGATTAGGTGGATCTTACTCCTCCAAGAATTTGACTTGGAGATTCACGACAAAAGAGGAGCGTAGAACTTGGCGGCTGATCATATTTCTCGGTTGGAGAATCCCAATTCGGAGGTACTCATAGAGGAGGATATTGATGGCACTTTTCCTGAGGAACGCCTTCTTGATATTCATAAGGTAATTACTCTCCCACTCCTTGGTTCGCCGATTTTGAAAATTATCTTGTTGCGAGATTCCTCCCGAATACTTTGAAAGTGAGGGATATATATAATTTACTCTAAAGGGGGGGGGGGGGTGAATAGAGTATTAAAAAAACTGTTTATATTTATTGCTGAATTAAAATATTGATACTTATATGAAAGAGGGAAAAGCACAAGAAACTATCACAACACAATACAAAAAGAAAATACAAGGCAACCAGACGACACAAGAAATTTTATAGTGGTTCCCCAAATCTGGGTACATCCACTCTTTTACCACCCTGGAAGGAATCCACTTAGGTTTTTGATCAGGTGCCCTATCACCACAAGATCTGCTTCAGGTAGATCTAGAAACCCTTCAGGTTTTTGATCAGGTGTTTAAAAATTAATAGGTTTTTGATCAGGTGCCCTATCACCAAGGAGTTCACTTTTGAAGGGAGTAATAACCCTGTACAAGAGAGGTTAAAGAAAAATAGATGATAGTCTTCTCTTTCTTAAACACAATGAGAAGACTATGTGGATTTGATGATGCCAAAGCTCCCTCTGAGATATTGAGTAGATTCAGGAAGATGGAAGCTTTGTCCAGGGTATAGCTCTTCAGATTGATGTTGATTTGATGTCTCTGTATATTTTTGAAGCCTGAAGAAAGAAGAAGACTAGAGAGAATTGTGTGTTGAACAAGTTCTTCTTCTTCCTTGTTTCAGCAATACAAGAGAACTTGAGAGCAAAAAGATTGTTTTCTGACTGACTGTCCCAATGATTCTTGTTGTCTCTTTCTTTTTGAGTTCTCTGTTTTAACCAGAATGACCAAGGACATGAAATTGAATTCCCAAGGCAGTACTTAATTCTCTGCAAGAATTTAGGAGCTCAAACAGCTAGAATGGATGGCAATCATAAATGCACTTCCATAACTGTCTTTACAAAATATTCTGTGAATACCATAATTAATGCTTCAAGAAATAATGCTATCAGCCTTGAGAATGTCAGCATTAATTATCATAATATATTTGCCTTAAAATAATTTATCATAACCAAAATAAATACTTCTGACCGATCTGAGAAAAACTGATAACTGAAGGCAACATAAAATCGTAGAGCTTAGTTCAGAGATTGTCGAACTGGGTTACTAGATCGTCAACCTGAGAACAACTATCGTAGATCTGAGATAACTGCTGAGAAGCACGAGATCGTCGACCTGAGCTCGTAGATCGTCAAGCTCAGTTCAGAGTAGAGGACTCTGAGATTGTCGATGGGAGATCGACGATCGTCGAGCTGAGTTCGACTATAGTCGAACTAATATAGATAATTCATAAAATATTTTTGAATCTAAGTCTGAGTCTACTGCAATGCTGGTCTGCACAATTCTGACCTAATAAGGATCTAACTAAGACTAGAAAAGGACCCAGGCTATACAAGGGGGTCAAGACATCCTAAGAGTGAACCTAGCACAAATCCAAACAAGGGTTCCAACAATCTCCCCCTATTTGTGTGAGGTCACTCAAAAACAAAACTGAAAAGAAATAAAAATACAAAGACCATAAATATCTGTAGTGATGAAATAACATCATCAGATATGTTATAGCAATGCAATGTACATAATCAGTTAAGCATTAAAAAGAAATACAAACTATAGATTATCAGATGAAGGACCAGAGGAGGGTTTAGAAATGATTATCTTTCTGAGTGGATCTTGTATGTTCTCCTTAGAAGTCATCAGGTCTTGTCCACCAATAGTTGTCTGAGCATTAGTACTGGGCACAATTTCTTCTAGATGCAATGCCATATATTCAGCTGGATTAAAAACTTTCTTGCTAACTTGGAGTTTGTCCAGCTCTTTTTCTCTATAGGATGACATGGTGGAAAACCTAGATGGATCTTCTCCTTCTGCTACAACTTTTCTTATCTGAGAGAGACCAATCAGTTCTTGAATCCTGGCCATCCTAAAGTTAGGACCAACTTCCTGTTCAATAGGTGGCTGATCATCTTGAGGAGGCAACATTATAACTGCTTTGAACTGAGTGGATTGAGCCTGAAAGCTTGTTGTGCTGTATTGTTTATCACTTTGAGAATAGAGAGATCTTGGAGGAGCAACCACAATATACTTTCCTTTGGGCTTATGAGATTCATCATGTCTTCTGGACTGGTAAGCACTGTCTTCTAAACCTTGGGAAGAACTTGTTGTTGAGGAGGAGAGAAGGAGGGGCTCTTGTACAACCCCATATTCGCTGAGTCAGACCAGGAGGCGCAATGGTCACAATTGGGCTAGCCGAAAGAGTTCTCGCCCTAAAGAAGATCTCGACCAAGTGGGCGGGAATGATCGTGCCAGATCGTCGATCCAAGATCGGCGAGCGCAACCGAATCGTCGAACGGAGAACAGCGGGCCAAGATCGTCGAGCGCGGCCAGCGTGGGAACGCATACGCTTACGCCAGGCTCCAATCTCAAAGGGCTCTCGCCTGTAAGCAGGCGAGAGCGTTCGCGCCAGGCTCTGGACAGGAGGTCCTCGGCTCTGCGCTCGCCGAGGGGGGCCCAGGGCCTTGGGTAGAATGTCCTAATTGCCCTCAGGAGAAATTACTTCAGTACCCTCAGAAAAACAGCGGGATTCGGCTATTGGCAGACCAACTAGGGGCATTTCAGTAATTTCAGGTCAGCAAGATGCTATAAATAGACCCATAAGGGCTCCTTAGAGGGCAAGCTATCATTATCTCTCAAATTCCAGTGCTTTCTGAGGAGCTCCTAGCCCAGCTTTATCTTTGGAGGGGAAGCTCTCAGAGATCTTCCGGGTGTGAGGTGGGACCTCCCTGCTGAGGCTCTGGGTCAGTCTTAGGTCCTTTGAATCCAGTCGAGGGTTGAGACTTGAGAGAAGTAGGTTTTGGATGCACCCCTTTTTCTTTGAACTCCCGTTGAGGTCATATTTGGCTTCAACAGTTCTGGTGCGGTGAGCGTGGAAGGCAGCTGATACAAGAAAGCCTTAAGTTTTGTCCCATGGCTGGAGGTGAAGGGTCAGGTTCTGGAGGCTCCCCACCCGGGAGAGGAAGCGAGGAAGAGGATGCTAGATGAATTCAGGTAAGAGGTCCTGCAGACGATCAGTTTGGCCCTCTTGGCCAGAGGCGAGTGGGCCACCCCTCAGGTCCAGATAGAAGAGGTCCCGCTCTTGGGCGAGAACGCCCCATGACAGTGCCCGGGAAAGGAGGTCCCGGGGGAGGCTGGCGAGAGAGATGTGGCGGCGCGGGAACTCTTTCCAGGCCAGAGCAAGCGCCCGGGCAAGGAGGCGCTGACGGATTTGGGCAAGAAGGAAGCGGCAGTACGAGAGCTCTTCCCGGGGCACGGTCTCGTGGATCGGGCCAGTCAGCCGAGGCCGCGAGATGTACCCTCTCGCCAGGCAGGAGACGAGATCCCATTTAGCGAGCTCATCATCTCAGCTCCGGTACAGGAGGGCTTCCGGGAGCTGAAATGTCCTACTACTCGGGGAAGTATGACCCTGTACAACACGTACAGTGGTTTGAGGACGTTGTATCGATAAGGCAGATGACGGATGCCTTCAAGTGCCGGCTATTTGCCATCACGTTGAAGGAGAAGGCTCGGGACTGGTTCCACCAGTTGCCAGCAAGATGAATCTACTATTTTGAGGATCTACAAAGAAGTTTCCTGTTGAGGTTCTCAACCTCAAAGAAGCGGAAGAAGGAAGCGGAGTGCCTGTTTGCGGTGAGGCAGAAGCCGGATGAGACGCTGGGTCACTATGTCGACCGGTTTCAAGAAGAGATCCTTCTGGTCCAGGAGGTCCCAGGGTACGCACTAATGCTGGCCTTCACCCTGGGGCTGAGACTGGGATTCTTTAGCATGGAGTTGAAGAGGGTGCCTCCCCTCTCCTTTGAGGAGCTCATGGAGAGGGCGGCAAAGGAGATTGACTTCGAGAGAGCAAACCCAGCATTCACCAGGAAGTTGGCCAGGCTGGCGGAGGACGACGTGAAGGAACCAGCGGCAGGAAGACAGAAGGAGCCAAGGGAACAGAGGGAGCAAAGGGAAGACAAGAGAAGGGAAGAGCCCCGAAGGTTTGGACAGCAGCAGGGTTGGGGGGCCCGGGAGCCGAACAACCGGTTAGATTGGAGGCCCCGGGAGGGTCGCCCCCAGGGCCCAGGAGAAGGCTACTAGGGGAGAGATAACCTGCGGGAACCCCGGAGGTTCGACCGACCGGCATGGAGGCAGGAGCCGAGGGGTCGTCCCCCACCACCGCAGGAGGCCATGGAAGTGGGAAGAGGAAGAGGAGCTGGGAGAGGAGCTCGAGGAGGAGGGAGAAGAGGTAGAGGAGAGGGAAGAAGGCGCGGGGAGGCGTTGCTTTTTTGTGACTTCCACCAGGAGGAAGGTCACGCAACGGCCACCTGCCCGGATTTCATAGAGATAAGATAAGCAAGAGGAGCAGGGCGGCAGGATCCACCGGTGAGGATAGTAGAGGTGCAGCAGGGCGAGGTGGAAGATAGGTGCGAAGACCGGGTGGATGTAGGGACCCGGGGAGGAATCGGGGTGATTCACAGAGGAGTGGGGATTGAGGCAACCCGCAAGGGGAGCCTGCAAACCATGTACCGAAGGGGGGTCGCCTCTACCTCCCAGGTTCCCCCACTGGAAGAAAAAATCACTTTCTCGTCAGCAGACATGCCAGACTACAAAGATCCATTTTGTGACGCCCTGGTAATCCAGACGGCAGTGGAAAATTATACGGTCTCAAGGATACTAGTGGATAATGGGAGCTCGGTGAATGTCGTCTTCAGGAAAGCCTTCGATGAGATGAGGGTTGAAGGGAAGAGGATCCTGGCCTCGGATGGGCCGTTGTTCGGATTCTCCGGAGAGAGGAAGGAAGTGGAAGGGGGAGTAGGGCTACACGTGAAGTTGGGGGGCGTGTCACGGAACTGCAGGTTCATGATCGTGGACGCCCCAAGCAGCTATAATGTCATCTTTGGGCGCCCCCTCATCAGCGCCTTTCGCTGCATCCCCTCCTCGTTCCATCAATGCCTCAAGCTCAATAATGGGGGGGGGGGTGCAGGTCAGGGTAAGAGGGGACCCGAAGGTGGCAAGACAATGCTACGTTACAACAGTCAACACCATTTCGTGGATTGCGGAGGTAGAGGAGTTGGAGATGGAGATGGCGGCACTTGAGGAGGTCGTCGAAGAAGAGGGAATGGGCCTAGAAGAGGCAAGAGAGATAGTTGAAGAGGAAATGGGAGAAGAGGAGACTGAGAAGCAGCGAGGAGATGTGCAGGTGGTCCGGGGGGACGAGGAGCAGGAGAGCCCAGGAGGGGCGATGGAAGTAGGGGAACAAGCGGCAGGAGGAGTTGAGGGAGAGTCCCCGAGGGGCATGGGAGTCGAGCAGCAGCAGGAGGGGCTGGTAGAAGCGATGGAGATCGGAGAGGAGGTAGAAAGGGGAGAGCTGGAGCTGTAGGAAGAGGCAAGGGCCGGCTGGGAGCAGTCGCAACTGGAGCCGGCCGAAGAGGTGGTGGAGATGGAGGTCTTCACCAGCGCAGGGAGAGTACAAAGGGTACGGGTCAGTGGGGGCTTGACTCCCGAGGACCGGGAGCAAGTGCGGGCTTGCATTCAAAGCAACATCGACATCTTCGCCTGGAGCACGGCGGACATGCCGGGCATCGATGCAGACGTGGACTGCCATCGCCTAAACTTGGACCCCCGCACTCGCCCCATACGCCAGAAGATGAGAGCCATCGCCACCAAACTGGAGGAGCCCATTCGCGAGGAGGTCAGGAAGCTCCTAGAGGCTGGCTTCATCTCGGAGATCCAGTATCCGGGCTGGATCTCGAATGTGGTAATGGTTAAAAAAGGAGGTGGTAAATGGAGAATGTGTATTGACTTTTCTTTGTTAAATAAATCATGCCCTAAGGATTGCTACCCCATGCCTCGGATCGACGCGCTGGTTGATTCAGCCGTCGGTTTTTCTGTCATGAGCTTTTTAGATGCTTTTTCAGGTTATCACCAGATCCGGATGCACCCTCCTGATACCAAGGATGTATCCTTCATCACGAGGGAGGGATGCTTCAGTTACAAAATGATGCCCTTTGGGTTAAAGAACGCAGGGGCTACCTATCAGCGCATGATGGATCGGGTCTTCCGGGATCAGAGGGGGAGGAACTTGGAGGTCTACGTCGACGACCTAATGATCAAAAGCAAGTGCATGGTCTCGCACCTACAAGATCTGGAGGAGACATTCGCCACCTTAAGAAGGTTCAAGATGAGGCTGAACCCCTTGAAGTGTGTCTTCGGGGCCATCCGCGGGAAGTTCCTCGGGCATCTTCTGACTCCGGCAGGGGTGGAGCCCAACCCGGACAAGGTAAAGGCCATCCTGGATTTGGAGTCACCTCGCGACGCCAAGGAGGTCCAGCGCTTGACAGGCAAGCTGGCTGGGCTGAGCAGGTTCCTCTCCAGGGCAGGAGACAAGTGTTCTTCATTCTTTAAGGTGCTGCGGGGGAATCAAAGGTTTGAGTGGACAACCGAGTGTGAAGAGGCCTTCCAAGGGCTAAAAAGACAACTCTCTCAAGCTCCTCTGCTTCAGAGCCCAAAGGAAGGAGAGGACCTGACCTTGTACCTCGGAGTAGGAGCGGAGGCGGCGAGCTCCGTTCTAGTAAGGGAAGAAGGAAAGAAGCAGCTGCCCATCTACTATGTCAGCCGGATATTGAGGAAAGCAGAGCTCCGCTACCCCATCCTTAAAAAGCTCGCTTATGCCTTGGTCATCTCCGCAAGGAAACTCCGGCCATACTTTCAAGCACATTCGATTAAGGTGGTGACCGACCACCCTCTTCGCAAGATCTTCGAAGGAGTGGAGCACTCGGGGAGACTAGCTAAGTGGTCTATCGAGCTAAGCGAGTTCGACATCTCTTTTGTCCCAAGACTCTCCATCAAGGCGCAGACAGTGGCGGACTTCCTAGCAGACTACATTGTTGAAGTCGAGGCGGAAGAGCAGCAACCTCGAGAAGCGTGGAAGTTGATGGTTGATGGGGCCTCGAGAAAGTACTCCCTCGGGGCATGGGTGGTATTGACAAGCCCCCAGGGGTAACCATAGGGCAAGCGGTCATTTTACATTTCCCCGTGACCAACAATCAAGCGGAGTATGAGGCCGTGATCGCCGACCTTCGCTTGGCAAAGGAGCTAGAGATTCGGGATGTGGAAGCTTTCACTGATTCAAAAAGTAGTAGCGTCTCAGATCCAGGGAGAGTTTGAAGCTCGGGAGCCTACCCTCATCAAATACCTCTCTAAGGTAAGGTCGATCATCGGAGGGTTCCGGTCATTCTCAGTTCAACACGTTCCATAGGAAGAAAGCATAGCCGCCGATCGATTAGCCAAGTTCGGGCCTCGGGGAGGAGGGACCTTGACGGAGCTATTTCGACCGGCTATCGAAGAAGGAGAGTTGATGATGGTAGATCGGCAACCCTCGTGGGTGGATCCATTTGTGACCTTCCTAACCACCGGTGAACTTCCTGAGGGGACCAAGGTCGCGAGAAGCTTCAAGCGCAAAGCAGGTCACTACCTAATGATGGAGTGAGGCCTGTATCGTAAGATGTTGTCAGGGCTCCTAGCTAGATGTGTGACCGAAGAGGAGATCCCGAAGATCTTGGGGGAGGTGCACTCGGGCGAGTGTGGCAGTCACTCTGGAGGAAGGACGTTGGAAGCAAGGGTGGTCAGGCAGGGGTACTTCCAGCCCACCCTAAGGAAGGATGCCACGAAGTTTGCAAGGAGGTGTCAGAGGTGTCAGCTCTGCGCCCCTTTTTAGCTCTTGGCAGCCCAAAGGCTCCAAAGTATCACGGCACCGTGGCCGTTCGCAATCTAGGGAATGGATTTAGTTGGGACATTTCCTGCGGCTAGTGGGCGGAGGAGATTCCTCTTGGTCATGGTCGATTATTTCTCGAAGTGGTCGGAGGTTAAAGCGTTGGCTAAGGTCACCTCACAGGTCATAAGGAACTTCGTCTGGGGGGAGATCATTTGCAGACACGGGTTGCCCCAAGTAATAGTGACAGATAACGACCCCCCAGTTTGCCAGCGAGGAGTTCATCAGCTTCTACGCCCAGCTAGGGACAGATCTCCGGTTTGCCTCTGTCCACCACCCCCGGAGCAATGGTCAGGTGGAAGCAGCAAACAAAATCATTGTAAGCCTACTAAAGAAAAAGGTGGAGAACTTAAAGGGGAACTGGGTGGAGCAGCTCCCCTCGGTCCTGTGGGCCCTATGAACGGCCCCGAACACGGCCACCGGTGAGACCCCCTTCAAGCTCTCTCATGGGTGTGAGGCCATCCTACAGGTGGAGTTCGAGGTCCGATCCCCGCGAGTCACAGCCGCGGGCGAAGGAGACGAGACTTGGAGGGTGGAGAATGAGGAGGGGCAGCGCCTCTCGTTAGATATGGTGGAGGAACTGTGAGACATGGAGGCTATCAGACAAGAAGAGATCAAGCGACGAATGACCAAGTACTTTGATAAGCATGTCAGGATCAATCAGTTTGCTGAAGGGGATCTGGTGCTGAGAAAGGTTGACGCGGCGGGAAGGTCGGCTACCGTGGGCAAGCTCCACCCAAACTGGGAAGGACCATACATAGTGAAGGAAGTCCTCGGAACAGGAGGATACTACCTCCAGGATGTGGAGGGGAGGGCCCTAAGCCACACTTGGAGCGGCGATGACCTAAAACACTTCTACCCCTGAAGGGGGAAGGATGTAACCATATATTTCAAAAATAAACTTATTGTACTGCATCGATTGACTCTCTTAACTATTGTCAAATTTTTCATAGTATAACGTAATTATGTGTTGTGTAATACCCCGAGCTCGGCTCGGCCCCAGGTAGACCCACTACGCAGGCTCTCATCTAGCTGGCAGGTCCGTAGGCTCGCCTGTGGGGGATAGGTTTAGTTGGTTTGAGATCTTCATCGGCACCTCGAGCTCGGCTCGGCCCCAGGTAGACCCACTGCGCATGCTCTCATCTAGCTGGCAGGTCCGTAGGCTCGCCTGTGGGGGATAGGTTTGGTTGGTTTGAGATCTTTATCGGCACCCCGAGCTCGGCTCGGCCCCAGGTAGACCCGCTGTGCAGGCTCTCATCTAGCTGGCAGGTCCGGAGGCTCGCCTGTGGGGGATATGTTTGGTTGGTTTGAGATCTTCATCGGCACCCCGAGCTCGGCTCTGCCCCAGGTAGACCCGCTGCGCAGGCTCTCATCTAGCTGACAGGTCCGAAGGCTTGCCTATGGGGGATAGGTTTGGTTGGATTGAGATCTTCATCGGCACCCCGAGCTCGGCTCGGCCCCAGGTAGACCCGCTGCGCAGGCTCTCATCTAGCTGGCAGGTCCGTAAGCTCGCATGTGGAGGATAGGTTTGGTTGGTTTGAGATCTTCATGGGCACGCCGAGCTCGGCTCGGCCCCAGGTAGACCCGCTGCGCAGGCTCTCATCTAGCTGGCAGGTGCATAGGCTCGCCTGTGGGGGATAGGTTTGGTTGGTTTGAGATCTTCATCGGCACCCCAAGCTCGGCTCGGCCCCAGGTAGACCTGCTGCGCAGGCTCTCATCTAGCTGGCAGGTCCGAAGGCTCGCCTGTGTGGGATAGGTTTGGTTGGTTTGAGATCTTCATCGGCACCCCGAGCTCGGCTCGGCCCCAGGTAGACCCGCTGCGCAGGATCTCATCTAGCTGGCAGGTCCGAAGGCTCGCCTGTGGGGGATAGGTTTGGTTGGTTTGAGATCTTCATCGGCACACCGAGCTCGGCTCATCCCCAGGTAGACCCGCTGCGCAGGCTCTCATCTAGCTGGCAGGTCCGTAGGCTCGCCTGTGGGGGATAGATTTAGTTGGATTGAGATCGTCATCGACACCCCGAGCTCGGCTCGGCCCCAGGTAGACCCGCTGCGCAGGCTCTCATCTAGCTGGCAGGTCCGTAGGCTCGCCTGTGGGAGATAGGTTTGGTTTGTGGGAGATAGGTTAGGACGGGTTAGGACTGATTTGGTTTGGACAAGGCAGGAATTGCACCAGGAACACGAAATGGAAAGAAGTAAAGGTAGGAAATGTCTTGACCGGAATAGATCTCGACAGGGAAATCCCCGTCAGAGAGGTCTCGCCGAAGGAGGGCTTTCGCCGAGAAGGCTCCTTTTTATATTCTCGAGCAGACAGGCGGAACCGTAAGGCGACGGGCCTGAATGGATTCGCGCAGACTAAGGGGGGACGGTCCCGTCTTAAGGGACTCGCAAGCCACGCTTCCGACTGACAGTTTGCAACAGGTTCCCGCCGATTCATCACTAATACTATCCTAGGGGGGGCCAAGGGCCCAGGCGGAACCATACGAAGGAAGCATTCGGCCACAACAGTTACATTAAGCACATTCACAATAACAGGACAAGACATTTACAATAAAAACGTTCGCAATAAATATATTAGATAAATGCAAGCTTAGAGCGTCTCGTGCTTTACATTGACGCGAAAAGAAAAGAAAAAGGGGGCCCTTAAGGAGACAAGCTGTACCCCTCAGAGCTCCCGCTTGAGCTCCCGCTGGAGCTTTCGCCAGAGCTCTCCCCGGAGGTCTCGCCACCCGCTGCAGGGGATTTCGGAACATCCGAGGGTGGGTATCAGGGGCGCCCGGGGGCTTTGGAATGGGCTCGAAGAGCGAGGGGGCGAGCTGTTGGGCGGTGATGTCTTTGCCCCTCCCATCCCAGCAGTTGATGTCTCGCAGCGTCTCCAGCGTCAACCTGACTGTAGCCTGCGCGTTGGCCTGGAGCAGCTTGTCAATATCATAGACCGAGTAGTACCGACTCTTCAGTCTCTCGTCCAGCGGGGGGGGGGGGCACTTGCCTCCAGGCGCGCAATCTGCTCCCTCAGAAGGATGTGGTCGTATCGAGCTTGGGATAGCTCCTCGCGAAGCGTGCCTTAGGCGGAATCCTGAACAGCGAAAGGTTAGCATAAAAGAGAAGAGTTAAGGTAGCGAGAGCAAGCGCTGTAAAAGATCTCGCTTACCCCTTCTGCCTGGCGCGAAGTTTACAGTTGCTGGGCCTCGGCCAGCTCCTTGGCCAGAGTAGCCGCCTGAGCCACCGCATCATCCCTAGCCTTGAACATGTCTTGAAAATTACGGTCTATTTTGATGCTCCGGCGAGCACACATGTGCGCAAGCTCTAGCCCGCGCATCACGGTGCGAGTAGAATCGTAAGCCAGCAGCCGGGTCGACATCCTGTCGTAGACGCTGGCGTCCTCCCGGCTGTAGAGGCAGTAACCTAAGGCGAAAGCCTCGCTGGTCACCTCGTCTGGCTCGGCCCAGCTTGGCAAGAGGGACGAGATCGAGACCTTGTTGGCGTCGGGATCCCACTGAAGCATCGGCTTGTTCTCCGCGTCCAGGGACCTCATGCCGAGACCAAAATTACGATGGCCCCGCGGCACCTCTCCAGACAGGGGCTGGCCGGAGGTCCCAGTAGCGGCACCCTCGCTCTCTACGGCACCAGGGGCCTGAGGGTTCTCGGCAGGGGCCTCAGGGCCGCCCCTGGTGGCCGCAATCTCGCTGACAGCCTGCAAGACCTCCTCAAAGGAGCGGCCTGCAGGGAGAGGTTGGGCGGGCGGCACCACGACGGCCTTGCCCTTCTCGGTATCGGTTGTCTTGGGTCTCTTGATTGGTTGAGGAGCAGGGGCACCGGGCTTTCTGAAAGGGGAAACTAGATCAGATATACTCTAGAGGGGGGTGAATAGAGTATGTGGTGCTTTTTAAAACACAAGGAAAAAAACTTTTGCAAAGCTTTATAACAATTGTTGTAATGAGTGTAAGCAGGGAAGCAGAAGTAAAATAAACCACAAAACTAAGCTATGCAGAACCTAAGCACAAGAAAATCTAGGTCAGAAACAAAAAGAAAACATGCAGAACCAGATGACACAAGGAAATATAGTGGTTCCCCAACTTGGGTACATCCACTCTTCTACCACCCTAGGTAGGAATCCACTGCAGGATGAGTTGATCAGGTGTCCTGGGCACCAATGAGCTTTTGATAAGGTGCTCAAAAACCAGATTCAAACTTTTGAAGGGAGTTTGAAAAACCCTTTACAGAATGGGGGTGAAAGAGTGATGGCAGTCTTCTCTTTCTCAAGCAACTGAGAAGACTATGTGGATTCAGTGATGTTGCCAAATCTCCCCCTGAGTCCTTGAAATCTTCAGGAAAATGAGCTTTGCTGAGGGTGATAGGCCTTCAAAGATAGATCTCCAGCAAAAGATGATTTCAGCAAGCTGAAATGTTGATTGTCTGGAGTCTTGAAATGATGTTGGCCTTGAACACTTTGAAAGCTGAAGAGATCTGAAGAATGTTTGAAAGCTTGATCTCTTCTTGATGAGTGTTCTTCTGAATTCTTGTTGACAGAATATTTTTCAGAGTCTCTGTATATTGAGAGGTGTCTCTGTTCTTGTCAATCTCTATTCTCTTTTTTCTTGTCTATGCTCTGTCTGATTCAAAAACATTCTATCTTTTATTCTCTGAGTCTGAATAGAAAATTGCTCTGTCAAAGATAGCCGTTGGTCTGAATTAATTACAGCCTTAATTGCATAATATGTTCTGAAGGAAATTCCACTGAATTGTTCCTAGAAAAATCCCTTGAAACTTGCTCCAGAAGTAAATGAAACGGCTGGCAGATCTTCTGAATTAAATGCAGAATAACTTCTATCTGATTTGAATTTGAATTCTGAAAGATAACTGAAATCGTCGAACTGAGCTCTGCTATCGTCGAGCTGAGCTCAGCGAATTGGAAAATGCAAGCAGCAAAGAAATCGTCGATCTGAGCTCAAAGATCGTCGAACTGAGCTCAGAGATAAGGATCCAGTGCAGAGCCAAAATCGTCGACCTGAGCTCAGCGATCGTCGAATGTAGTTCGACGATATTGAGAAGTTGAGATCAGCGATCGTCGACCAGAGCTCGACGATATTATGAGGCTGAGCTCAGCGATCGTCGAATGGAGCTCGACGATCTGCCAAAGTTGAGCTAGACGATCGTCGACCGGAGTACGACGAAACGTCGTGCTGAGCTCGACGATTTGGACTTAGTCTCCAGAAAAACTTGGGTCTTCAGAGCAGCTTCCAATCCTAGACTACTGACCCTTAGACTCAATTCTAATTGACCTATTAAGCTATACAGAAGGTCAAAACACAGATTCCTAGGGACATAGTGATCCTGACCCAAATTAGTAATAGGGTGTTCCAACAATCTCCCCCTATTTGGGTTAGGAAAACTATTTACAGACATAGGAAAAACAAACAACATCATACAGTCACAGAAACATAAAAACAATAGCAGCTATATATCACAGAACCATCACAGAGATATATAAAAGCATGATATCCAGAAGGCAGTCAGAAAACCAAGAATTATCACCTTACAGAGTTATTCCTTTTCTTTGCCTTTTACCATTTTAATTTCCCTGTTAGGATTTAATGCTTCCTTGTTTGATCTTGTATCATCAGCTGCTCCCAGATATGGTTGTTTAGAAGTCCTTGGAACCACTGCAGCAGGATGCAACTCCATGTACCTGTCTGCATCAAAAAATTTGCTTGAAGCATATCTCTCTAATTCCTTCTGCCTTTGCTCTGACATGGTAGAGATATTGGAAGTGTCTAGCCCTTGATCTTTTGCTTTCTTTATTTGATCTAAGGCAGCCAGCTCTTTCATTCTTGCAGTCCAAGCCATAGGATTTTTCTCAGGGTCCTCAAATGGAACAGGTGGCTCATACCTGTTGGAAGAAGTATCTTGAGGAGTCCTGGCAGTCACAGTATCTTTGAGCTTGTAGGGGAAAGGACCAGAAGATGTATCAGCAGAAACATGTCCTCCCCTAGAGTAAGGATGCTGCCTGGAGTGTCCTTTGGAGTAAACCTGAGTTTCTCTTTGGTTTCCCCTATATCCTCCCCTTCTAGAGTAAGAGCCCCTAGACTGGCTTTCCCTTTGATAAGTTCTAGCATGAGGTTGGTAGGGAGCCTGGCTTCTAGCAGGGCCTGAACTTGCAGAGCTGCCACCTGCACCTGCATCAGGTGGAGGTGGTGGAGGAGGATGAGGGTGCTTGAACTGAGTGGAACCTTTTTCATACTTCCTCTTCTTTTTCATAGCCTTTAACTGGTTCTTAGAGAATTGCATCCAATGCTCAGAGATTGGGCAATTGTGCAGAATATAGTAGGGAACATCATTGTCATCTCTGACTTTGTCAAGAGGAACTCTCTTCAAGGCCTTACTTCTTGCTTTCCTTTTCTTTGCAATGGTGGCAGATGAATCATCAGAAGTAGTGTTATAATCCTCAGATTCAGAACTTTGTGCATCATACAAGGCATCAATCTTCTTCATCAAATCCTCTTTTAATTTAACAGCAGCTGATGGGGCAGAAGCAGAAGGGGCAGCAACAGGAGCAGCAGCAGATGTAACTATAGGTACTGGAGCAGCAGAAGAAACAACAGTGATTACTTCAGGCATGAGGGCAGCAGCAGCTTCAGAAACAACAACTTCTACAGCAGGCTCAAAAGCAACAACCTCTGTCATCAGAAAATCCTGTGAAATGGGCTCAACAGCAGCAGTTGGAACATTGTCTTCAGCAGCAGCAGCAGAAGCAGACACAGAACCAGCAGCAGTAGCAGAAGAAGAAACAGCAGGAGGAGCAGCAGCAGCAACAGCAGCATGAAGGCTGGTTTCATAGGGCATCTCCCCCTGCCTGGATGCAGATACCTGTGCATCAAGGCACACTGCTGGGGGTGCTGCTAGAGGAGGAAGGAAAGAGGAAAGCTTGGCAGAGAGAGCTGCCACTGTTTGTTGTAGAGGAGCTAAAGAGGCCTCCATGAGAAGAGAGAGCCTAGGTGCAAGGAGCTCATACAACTGATCAGCAAGGGCTAGGAGATCTACATGCTCAATGAGAGTAGCAGAGGTAGAGGGTACAGGGATGGCTGATGGAGCTGGAGGAGGAGGGCTGAAGGGTGGAATGAATGGTTCAGGAGAGGGGATGGTAGAGACGGAGGATAGAGGGATGGATATGGAGGGAGTGAAGGTGGGTTCATCAATAATTTGGTTGAGAAGGTCTTGGAAAGTTGTGGAGGAGGATGGCAATTTTGGAGGAGAGGAGGGGGAATCATCCATGTAGGATTCATCCAGGAGAGTGAAGGATGGAAGGGATGGGGATGAGGTGACATCTGGTGGGGGATAGGAGAAAAGGGGGTGGAAGTGGTCTGCTGGTGGAGAGGAAATTGTTGGAGATGTAATAGAGGTTGGAGATGGGCTTGAGATTGTAATGGTGGAGGTAGCTGGAGTGGTGGATGGAATTGGTAAGGTTGGGCTTGGAGGAGGGGGAGAAGCAGCAGCACTAGCAGCAGGCAGGTCTTCTGCAGGGGCAAAGACCTGGGGGGGAGTGACTCTTAGAGTCCTGGTGCCTGAAGGGGCAGATGGAGAGGGCCTGCTGGGGTTGATGATTTGCCTGTCCCATTTCCCAAAAAGGGCACAGGTGAGTCTCTTGGAGGCATTGATGTGCACTCCAGAGGAGACTAGCAGAGAAGGGCACTTGGCCTGGAGGAAGACTCCCAGTATTCTTCCAAAGTTCACAAATGTTTTGTTTATCTTTTTCTTCAGACAGATCAAAAAATACTTCTCCCCAGTTCAAGCTTTTTCTATCCACCAGAGCTCCCATGAGGCAGAGCTGATATCTGGAGATGGTGTCATGAGCAGAATGTTTGGCCAAGAGAACCTTGCCTACTACATCAGCCAGAAACCTGTATTCCACTGACAGGTTCCTCTTAAACAACTTGCTAGGGTTCCCCTCAGGATGACCCATCCTGGCAAGTACATCTGAGAATTCTTCTCCAGAAAGGTCAGCAGAGTCTTCACCATTCCTTAAACCAAAAACCTCTGTCAATACTGTTGGGGTCAGAGGTACCTGGGTGCCACCAATAGAACCAACTATGGTATTGTTGTCAAGGTTGTGGGCAGTGTATACCCATTCTTTGATTTCATCAGATGCAAGTTTGATTCTGGTTGTCATAAGGGCAGATAAGTGCTGATCTTTGAACAAACTGAGAATGTCCTGGAAGACTTGATCGGTTGTGTTGAAGGAGTCGAGATCGATGTCAAAGCCGACATCAAATTTCTTGCAGCGAGTACAGCAACTGAAACGGCCATGGTACCTGCAAAAAACTTAACAAACAAAACGACCAAGGTAGAACTGTTTGGAGGGAAGAAAAGTTTGCAGAGAAATTGAAAGCGCAAAAGAGAACGACGGCGAAAAATAGTTTTATATTAGGGTTCGACGCAGAAAAGGAAAGATCGTTCAACTCAGTTCGACGATCGAGGCTTCTAAAGGAATCTGAAGAGACTCCAAAATCGTCGATCTCCGTTCGACGATCTGGAAAGGCGTCGAGCTCCGTTCGACGATCGTTCAGTGAACAGAATCGTCGAGCGCCGTTCGACGATCGTTGACCGAAGAGATAGTTCATACTATCTGAGGAGCGCTGAACTCAGTTCGACGATTCCTGGAAATCGTCGACCTCCGTTCGACGATCTTTGGGGAAATCGTCGAGCGCAGTTCAGAGATCAGAGAAATTTTAGATACTAAGGAAAATCAGAAATTTTGCCTAGTCTTGGTCAATTTTTAGCTTTCAAAATCTTGAGTATTATTTGAGACTTCCTCCATCTAACATTCCTAACTGATTTAGGAAGAAGGTGTGTTTCTTTTCATCCAAGGCTTGGTGAAAATATCTCCCCTTTGTAAATCAGTTGGGATATATTGCAGTTCAATTTTATTCTTCTCAACATTGTCCCTTAAGAAGTGATGCCTAATCTCTATGTGTTTTGTCCTACTATGGAGGACTGGATTTTGAGCTATGGAGATAGCACTTGTATTGTCACAAAAGATTTTTGACTTCTCTAAGTTGTAACCATAGTCTAGGAGTTGATTTTGAATCCACAGTATTTGTGAACAACAACTGCCTGCAGCCATATATTCAGCTTCAGCAGTTGAAGTTGACACAGATGTTTGTTTCTTGCAAAACCAAGAGACAAGTCTATCACCAAGGAACTGACAAGTTCCACTGGTGCTTTTCCTGTCAATTCTGCATCCAGCATAATCAGCATCAGAGAATCCAGTTAACTCAAATGCTGAATCTTTTGGATACCAGAGACCTAGATTTGGACAACTTTTAACATACCTAAGAATCCTCTTTACTAATGTGAGGTGTGACTCTCTAGGGCTAACTTGGAATCTAGCACATATGCATGTAGCAAACATTATATCTGGTCTACTAGCTGTAAGATACAGTAAAGAGCCAATCATTGCTCTATATGTTGTCTGATCAACAGGTTTCCCATGTTCATCAGCATCCAATACAGCATTGGTAGGCATGGGTGTTTTCATACAAGATGCCTCAGACATGCCAAATTTCTTAACCAGCTCATTAGCATATTTGGTTTGAGAAATAAAGATGCCCTCAGCATGTTGTTTGACTTGCAATCCTAGGAAGAAGGATAGCTCACCCATGCTACTCATCTCAAATTTAGAATGCATTAGGTTGGAAAACCTTCTGCACAATTTTGAGTCAGTAGAACCAAAAATGATATCATCTACATAGATTTGTACTAGTAGGGTATGGGACTTATGGGTTCTAATGAAAAGAGTTTGGTCTACTCTACCCCTTATAAAACCATTTTCCAAAAGAAAGCATGCTAGGGTCTCATACCATGCTCTAGGAGCTTGCTTGAGACCATATAATGCTTTATTTAATCTAAAAACAAAATCAGGATGAGTTGGAGAGATAAAACCTGGAGGTTGTCTGACATAGACTTCCTCTTTGATGTCTCCATTTAAGAAGGCACTCTTGACATCCATCTGATAAACCTTGAAGCCTTTGTGAGCTGCATAAGCTAAGAATATCCTGATGGCTTCTAATCTTGCAACAGGTGCAAAGGTCTGGTCGTAGTCAATTCCTTCTTCTTGAGAATATCCTTGGGCAACTAGCCTTGCCTTGTTCCTTATTATTACTCCTTGATCATCCAGTTTGTTTCTGAATACCCATTTTGTTCCAACAATGGAATGATCCTTAGGCTTTGGCACTAGTTCCCATACTTTGTTCCTCTCAAATTGATGCAACTCCTCTTGCATGGCAATGATCCAGTGTGGATCTTGCTCTGCATCTTGAATGGACTGAGGTTCAATTTGAGAAAGGAAGCAGGTGTGCAACAGGTTTTGGTTGACCTGATTTCTGGTTTGCACACCAGCTGAGATTTCTCCAATTATTTGGGAAATTGGATGGTCTCTTGATGTTACTAAATCAACAGGGGGTGTTGATTGTTCACCAACCTGTGTTGTTGTTTCCTCTTGTGGTACAACAACTGGCTCTTCAAGTTGAGCTTCAATGTGTTGAGCATTGCCTTCATCTTCACTGCTTTCATCCTCTTGAGCAACCTGTAGCTTGTTCATATCTTCAACTAGAGAGTGTTCCTGCAAAGGTTCTATGGTAGAAGAAATCTTCTCCTTGAAAGACATGTTAGTTTCATCAAAAGAAACATGAACAGATTCCTCAATTTTCAATGATGATTTATTATAGACCCTATAGGCCTTGCTGATCATGGAGTATCCCAGAAACACTCCTTCATCAGCTTTGGCTTGAAATTTTGCTAAATGTTTCTTATCATTATTGTGAATATAGCAAATGCAACCAAAAATTTGAAATAGTCAACTTTAGGTTTCTTCCCTTTGAGTAATTCATAGGGAGTCTTTCCCTTCAGTTTATGTATCAGGCTTCTGTTCAGCACATAGTTGGAGGTGTTCACTGCCTCTGCCCAGAAGGATAGAGGTAGATGAGCATCTGACAACAATGTAGTGGCAGATTCAATAAGGGTTCTATTTTTCCTTTCAGCTACCCCATTTTGTTGAGGAGTTCTAGGAGCTGAGAAAGTATGCCTGATCCCTTCACTCTGACAGAACTCTTGCATAAGAAGAGAATCAAACTCTGTCCCATGATCACTTCTGATCAGGGCAATGTGAGTATTGAACTCAATCTTTATACATTTGAGAAACTCTGTCAGACACTTAAAGTTATCAGACTTCTTCCTTAGAAAGAACACCCAAGTGAATCTAGAGAAGTCATCTACAATCACTAAAGTGTAGGATTTCCCTCCTAGGCTTTGTACTGTGATGGGTCCAAATAGATCCATGTGTAACAGATACAATATCCTAGGTGAATCACTCTTATTAAGTGACTTAAAACTGTTCTTAGTTTGCTTGCCTAATTGACAAGCCTTGCAGAGTCCTTCCTTCTTGTAGGGGCCAGAAGGTAGTCCTCTAACAAGGTTGTCCTTGGAGAGCCTAGCAATAGTTCTAAGGTTTAGGTGTCCTAATCTCTTATGCCATAAAACATTTGGTCTACAAACTGAGTTGAATAAACAGATATCTAAAGTAGTTGAAAGAAAATCTACTAGGTAGATGTTACCTTTCCTTTTACCTGTCAACACAGTTGTGTTGTCCTCTGACTTGATTTTGCATAAGGTTTTGCTGAAGGTCACCTGGTAGCCTTCATCACATAGCTGACTGATGCTGATTAGGTTGTGCTTCAGTCCTTCCACATATGCTACCTTCTTGAAGGTTACAGAACCAATCTGGACTGCTCCATATCCTTTAGTTTGTCCAAAGTTGGAATCACCAAAGATAACTTTGGGTCCAAGCTTGGCTCTAAAGGAATTGAGGTTGTCCTTGTTCCCTGTCATGTGCTTGGAGCACCCACTATCCAAATACCATTGCTGGTTAGATGTTGGATAGGTCTTCACCTGCACATGAAGCAATTCACTTGTTTTTGACCCAGTTTACCTTGGGCCTAGGTTGATAACCTTTAAATTCAGAAATGAAAGATATCCCTGGCTGACTCTTATATCCTTCAGGATGATATCTCCTTGGAGGTATAATCCATTCAGTATAAGGGTTGAAAGGTTTGGGATGAAGAACCCTTAGGATTCAATTTTGACTTGCCTTTGAAAAAATTTCCAGAGCTCTGACCTCTGTTCGACGATCTTGGAGCTGCGTTCGACGATCGTGGGTCAGATCGTCGAGCTCCGTTCGACGGTCGACTATGGCTGAGGTCAGGTATATGGGATCGTCGAGCAGTGTTCGACGATCTTGGCTGAGATCGTCGATCTGCGTTCGACGATTTTCCTGAGATCGTCGAGCTGCGTTCGGCGATCGTCGATCTCATTCGGCGATCGTCGATCTCCGTTCGACGATTTGTACTGGACTTTGTTTTCTGAGGCAGATCAGAATTTTTCCTGGCAACCTCTACAACTCCCTTTCCCTTGTCAGAAATGAACTTGATAGGGGTTGTTAGAACAATAGGTTGGCTGGATGAGGCACCCAAGCCCAGTGTACTGTTGAATCTTGAGTTCACTGTGCTTGTGATGTCCATCAGCTTGATGCTTCTCCCATTGAGAGATTCTTCAAGCTTCTTGGCCTCAGAGAGCTCACTCTTCAGTGAAGCTATCTGTTCCCTATAGTTCTCCAACTCCTGAGAGAGTTTGAGGTTTTCTGATTTTAAAGCATTTTGTTCAGATAATTGATTTCTGAGAGAGATGATCTCTTTCTCAGACTTTAGCAGGTCTAAACATAGTGCTTTAAATTCAAGTTTGAAATCTTCTGAAGTGAAATCAAAAGAGCTGATTACCTGATCTTCTTCAGGTTGAGTCTCTGAGTCTGACTCTGACTCCTCTTCCTCTGAGTTGTGTTGTGAGGCATTGATTGCCATCATGCAGAATTCTTTTTCCTCTGCATCATCCTCATCATCACTTGAGCTGGAAGAGGCTTCTGACTCTCTTCAGGTCTCACTCCAGGATTCAGCAACAAATCCTTTCCTTGTGTGCTTATTTTTGCTGGTGGATGGTTTGTTATTTCCATGCCCTTTTGGAGTCCTTCTCCTTTCTTCTTTCTTTCTGTCCTTCTGTCCTTGTTCTTGTT